>CABEGB010000086.1:0-61521 GCA_901521435.1 Crematogaster levior | reverse complement strand
GTGGCAGGAGAATAAAGACAAGTTGCGACAATTAAAACCTCTATTAAATTAAATTCATAACTACAATCTTTTGTTATTACGTAAAATCTATCGGATATAATTAATTAATATACCGATTGCTATTAAATTTCTAATACCTTATTTAATATTCAGGATTATGATTTCAATTATTATTATCATTCTATTTTAGTGACTGCTTTCCATCTTCATTGCCATCCAATAATTTCATGTCCTTCCTTCCTCACGAATTTTAATAATTAATCCTCATTTTGTAAATCCTTACAACATCACTAATTACCCCTCACCGCGTGCGCCCATAAGCCTCGGTTTGATTACCGTACGTGGAGGGCCGTGGTTTCCGGAAAATTTGCGTGTACCATAAACTCTAGCGGAGCTAGGTTGAGGGCCGTGGATTTTCCCTTCCCGAAATTTTCCTTCGCCGCGTGTGCCCAAAACTTTAGCAGAGCTAGGTGGAGGGCCGTGGATTTCGACCGGGTGGCGTGAGCCTGAGGCCGTCACCTTTCCTATAATAATAATCCCTTTTAGAGTAACTATCCTAAATTTTCTTTCCAGTCACTATAATTAAAATTTCTGAATAATCAAATTGGTATTCCAGCGAAGTTTTACAGTAGCGCTCAAAAGTATTTTGACAAGGACAATAATTGAGCTAATGTAATACAAATAAAGACACAAATATACAACTATTTTTTATTGGAAGAAACTTGATTTGTCTACATATTTTTGTAAAAGAAATTGTAGTTTGATAACAAAATTACAAAACCAAGCTAGAAATAAAGAACATGATTGATCAAAAGTATTTTGATACTGTAATTAAATAAAAAATTTTAACGCTTAAACATCATCTTTATTTTTAAATAAATTGAATATTTAGTAGCATATCCATTAGCCTTTATGACAGCATTGCAACGAGTCGGCATCGAGTACGACTAACTTTATTGTATTCCCTTGAGTTTCAAATTTGAAATTAGTTATCTCTGTTCCCTTAACAGATGCTAAGACCGAGTCGATCGTCGGTATCGAAGTACCGAACACGCCACACGGCAACATCTAAGTTGCCAAAACGAATTCTTGCCGTGAGGATCAAGCCGATTTCCATTCCAAAACCCCCCACACAAATTCCTCAACCCCCTAGAGCTAGCCAAGAACCCCCCCCCTTGATAGATTTAGAAGCGGAGCCAGGTTTCATTCCCCGACCGATCCTGATCGATCTATCTACGTCTACCCCAAGAATTATTCCCCAAAATCCACCCCCGGTTGTCCAGGAGCCTCAACCAGGCCCAAGTTCGGCTCCCCATGTAGCTCCCACAGATTTCAATTCTATTTCGCGCCCCTCCTCATCAGCATCTTCCTCTTTATGTCCAGGACCTTCCCCTGTTGCTCAACGCCCTAAAATTCTCTATATTCCCTTACTCGTAGACCCCGAAACGTTGCACCCAGAAGACGCATACATCAGGTAACCTGTATATCCGAGCACATTTCCCGCATTTAAACCCGAGTAGCTTCAATAAACGTCGCGAGGAGGCGCCCCCATCGGCCAATTCGGGAGCAGCGTTCACAAAACGAGCCAAGAAGGGATAGATCATTTTATTAAAATAAATAAATCATTCATTGTACTAATCTTATTCATTCATTTGACCCTTCTGTGACGACAGCTCTCGCCAATCCCCGGTAAAGCCTGTGTAAGCAGGTTGACTGAAAATCAACAAAGGAGAGCACCTTCGCAGTTGCACCGAGGTAGCACCTGTGTAGGAAAATATTGCGAACCGCGGATCAGTTTGATCGGTTCCAATTCAAGACCCATTACTTGCGATTTCCATTAACGTAGAATTCATCTTATTTTATCTTATCTTATTTTATCTTGAACCGCGGGACGTAACATCAAGTGCTCGATGTAAACTAGGCCTATGATTGATGATATTTATTTGTATATAGAATATCGTATGATTTAATGGCAATTTTACTTTTTGTAAAAAAATAAGAACAATGTAAAAGTATTTTTTTAGTTTTTATTTTTTAATGGTCTTATTTTAATTATTGTTCTTATTTTTGTGTATACATATCGTCTACAATATACGCACAGGCTGTGTCGTATGTCGTAAGTAGTAGTGTCGCAGGAAAGTTGTCGCATGTGTCGCTAGACAATTTTTACAATTCAAAAGCAGAGCTCTCTTATCTTCATAATTTTTGGTCGTTAATAGATACTTATTCACAATCTTACATTATTGCGAATTATCTCTTTCCTTTTTCCACTGTTATACATAGATATATATATATTGTTCGCGTGCATTAAGTCGACTGCAGCCGCAATGAATGATCGGCAGCAATTACTAATTTTTCTTCAACTTTGCTCCCAATTTTTAAATTTAATATGCTTATATTACCGTTTATTTACTGAATCGCACAACAGAAGATGGTGGGTGCGACCAGAAAATATACCACGGATAGCTAGCAACACACGCCATTTTAGTACACTATTTTATTATCGCACATGTGTCGCATTTCGTATAGTACGCAAATTGTCGCATTGTCGCTAGACTATCTACAATATGTCGCAAGGATTGTTCGCGTGCATTATTATACTGCAGCTATATACAGGATCGGCCAATTACTAATTTTTCTTCAGTCGAATATTTCGAAAACCAAGCTCGGGAGAGACCGTTTATTTTTCAGACAAAAGTTAATTGGTTTCGAGGGGAAAATAAGATGATACCATTGGTTTGACCTTGAAGAATTATTTGAAAGTTACTTATGAAAGTCACCTCAATTTTTTTAAATGGCATATGCCCTATTTTTTATTACATATTCTTGTAGCTGACCTCGAGAGCTTTCCAAAACACTATAATAAAGTATTTTTTCATGAAGTATTTTCCGAGTTATAAAGCTTGAAATAATTTCTTAATTTTACAATAAATTTGACTCAAAATTTCTACCTCGAATATTGAAAATCTCCAAGGAAACCTTATGTCTAGAGATACTTTTATGCACAGAATAACCTTCGCCATTGTCTTGGAGGGCCTTCTTAAAGGGAAAACTTTTTAGTAAAACAGTCAACTATAATAAACAAATATCTATTTGTTAGTTACAAATTGTCGAGGATGTCCATTTGCAGTCTTTCAAATGGACCTTTTTACACTACAAATTTGTAACGGGAAGTTTCTAATAAAATCCCATTGAGGTGTTCTATTCAAAACAACATCACACACTACTTCGATCAAATATTCGATCAAATGTACAGAACTAGGATGCTTTACAACTATGTCCAGGATTTCTCGATCTGACACAACTTATAACAAACAATAAATCTTTGAAAGAGGTTTATTATCTTTGTGTTCTTACGTACTAAAAATATAGAAATTAAAAAATATACCTGCACATTCAAAGAAAACCATCCTTTTCGATTTCGAAATATGTCTTCGTTTTGTCCACGATTAACAATTGCGTATGTATGTACAATCAATACATCCTATTCCAGATGGAAAATAGGCTATCTCGTAACATTGGTATTTTGTCTTATGTGGAAATGATATATTGTTCTAAGTGCAAAACTATAATTTTTGATACTCGTGTACAACATATAACACTCATGATTCCTCGCATGTTTCCGTTAACAATTTGGAAAACAAGTACATAAAAAGTGTGGTAAATAATATATAAAGTATATTTGGCAAAAGAGAGAATATAAAATATACCTGAAAAAACTGTTTGTTGCATAAAAACGTAAAGGGTAAATATTTCGTTTAACGGACCACCCTTCAATGACCTTGACCATTTCAACATATGCAATTGCAAGGTCAATCCTCCTGAGTGACCTTCTGAAGTATTGTTAGCCGTGCGCTTGCAGTTTTTTATTAAAAAGTTATTAACAAAAATTGCGTTGAAAAATATGTTTAATTGGAACATTTTTAACATACTTTGCACATTACATTTCGTTTACCCCAAGATATGACATAATGTTTTTGTCAAGGTTATACGATATTGTTTATCGATTTCTGTACACGTTTATAATTTTCGGTCACTATACATAAATTAGTTATAAATAAATATATATGTATTATATAATTCAGACTCTTATTATATTTATTATACAATATTTGTACTTTATACAGTATACATATATAGACGATCAATGTTATAACTTTCAATAAGAAAATTATACCATTCTCAAACTATGGAATGTTTAATTTTTTATTAAAACTATTATGCTCCGATATGTGTCTATATACAGGGTGACCCATTTTAACTTCCCCACCGGATTATCCGAAAGTAATGCACTTTCTGAATATAAGTTTCGATAGAAGTTTTAGTATTTTTCCCTGGCTATTGAACATATTGAATTTGACCTGTCTTGTGAATGTGAAGGTCATTTAAAGGTCAAGTTGATTTTTTTAAATGGCATACGCGTTTTTTATTACATATTCTTGTAGCTGACCTCCAGAGCTTTCCAAAACACTATAATAAAGTATTTTTTCATGGAGTATTTTCCGAGTTATAAAGCGTGAAATAATTTCCAATTTTACATAAACTGTAAAATATCTCGCCCCCCCTTTACTTTTCGATGACACTACCTCAATACTTTTATGCACATAATAATGAGTGGAACCAATTGCTGTCGTGAAAACACATAGTTGTTTTTACGAAAAAATATGCAATTTGTAACCAACACTATGTGTGTAGTTCATCGAAAGTGAATATTTTACGAGATATTTTATAGTTCATGTAACATTAAGAAATGCCTCCACGCGTCATAACTTTTCAAATGCTTAACGAAATGAGGTTTATTTATAGTGTTTTGGAAAGGTCTCGAGATTAGCTACAAGAATGTGCAATAAAAAGTACGAAAATCTATCGTATAAATTTAGTTTGACTTTCATATGATTTTCGTTTCAAAGTCATAGTCAAATATTAAGCAATCAGTAGGTACATGCCATATAAGCACTACAACTGTGGTATTTACATAGTTTTCGCTATAGTTGATTCTTTTCGAGATATTTGACTGTTTCCGGACTTTTGCCCAACCCTGTATATACATACACATATTGGCATGATAGTCTTAAAACATATGAAATTAAACCATTCTATAGTTTCAGAATGATATAATTATGTATACAAAATATTATTGCATACACATTGTATTGCAATGTTGCTGCAATATTACATTGCAATATTTCTAAAAGCGGACATTTTATTGTTGCTGCAATGCTGCAGCAACGTTGCTGCAATATTTCGCAATGTTTCTGCAAGGTTGCAATCTTGCAAAAAAATATTGCTGCAATGTTGCTGCAAATTGCTGTCAAAAGCTGCATTAATAGAGAAATCGGCATTCCGCGATTATCATTTCGCCATAGCATTTACGAGCGATAATAAAAGCGATAATAAAAAATCCATCACTTTTTATTGAATCTGTACCGTTTTTTAAACGGTATTTCTTCGTACAATTCAATCAGATTTTGCCAATTACAAATATATCGTTTTAGTAAAAGAAAATCATCTTCAACCCCAAAATCTGAATCATTTAAGAAATCGTTATAATTATTTATCTACATATAACCAAACACTGAGCACACCAAATCTTTCGTTCGATTTTCACAGATATTTGTATAAAAGGAATCTCGTGATTTCTGGACTGCCGCAATAGCTTGGGATTTGTGCAAGCAATCGTGACTTTGCAGTCGTAACTACTGCTAATTTTCTGCTAAGAAGCTTTCACACCTCAAAAAAGCTCTCGGCTTCCCTTAATGGATACTAATTTATTCGAATTGATGACAATAGCATAAAATCAGTATTTTTTGCCACGATGACTTCAAAAAATACTTATGTTTAATAAAACAGATTTTTACAGTAAAATGACGATTACGAAAAAAAAATGAATTTTTCCAATACTTTGATAATTGTAAAAAATAAATATTTTAAGCAACATGCAATGGTGCAGAAAATACTAATTTATTCGAAACGACGACAATTGCATAAAATCAGTAATTTTTGCAATAGTGCGATAACTTCAAAAAATACTTATGTTTAATAAAATATATTTTTACAGTAAAATGACAATTACGATAAATAATAAATTTTTTCAATACTCTGATAGTTGTAAGAAATAAACAATATTTTAAGCAAATGTCATGAATTAATGTAATTAATAACTTTAAACTCCAATTTTTAGGTTTTGGAAGAAATATTGATTAAATACATTATCATTGGTATTAATGAATAATTTTTAATTAATTTTTAAAGTAATATTTGCCTAAATATTTTTGGTAATGGTACAAAATGCATTAAATATTTTTCTAGATAAATGTTAACTGTTATAATTTATGAAATGATATAAAGACAACATTAAATAAAAAGTAACTGATTGCAAAAAATCTTTTTCTTAATATGTAACCATGATTTCTTATTCTTATTACGTTACTAATAAATAGCAAAACGGCGTTCCATACTAATTTTTAATTTATAACGGTGAGCCAAATTACTATTAAATAATTTTTTCTCTCGAATTTTTGTATATTGAATAAATAGCAAAACGGCAATCCGTAGAAATCTATCTTTGTGTTTTTATCATTTTAAGGTGTGATACCACCTTGAAATGTATATTGAAGAAAAAAGTATTGAAGCATCGCAACAGACAGATACAGACAATGGTAAATGTTTTTAAAAATTTCCTTATTTTAATATATGTATAAAAAAGTATATCAAGCATTGAAAGCGATTGTTGATATGAATAAATTACAATTTTTTTCGCAGCTAAGTCTTTAAAAAGCAAACAAAAGTTTACATGAAGAATGTTTATAAAGATAAAATGTTACATGAAGACGAGATTGATTCAAAAGAAGGTAAGAGAAAGAGTAGTAAGGTTAAAGGTTACAATAAACACAAACTAACAACATACATAACATTAGTGTCATAATTTCCTACTCAATAATGTACTCCAATAATGTAACAGCCTTGTAACAGTCGCATTGTTGAATGGAAAATTACAACATCGATATCACGTTGTTGTTAGTTATGTTTACTGGAGTTAGGTTACTATTTAATATAATTATTCAATGGTATTTATTTATTACATATATTATTTATTACATATATGCATTACATTTATGACTTTAAACTATTTAAAAAAATTTTTTAATTCTGAGATTTATTAAAATTTTAAGTCATAAATGTAATTTTTATAATTTCAACAGTTGTATATCTAATGCAGAAGCGTCAAACGTTTCTGCAGAACTAACTAGTTTTGAAAATATAACTAGATCAGATATTTCCATATCTGAAATCAGTAATCGATAACGAAATTGGAGAAGTAATTTTTTAATTCCTTTAATTTTTAATTGCATGATATAAAAATATGTTAATTATTTTATTGATTTAATCATTTACATAATTTTTTTATTAGCATCTTCCCACACAAAAGCCATTCCATATACATTGCAGGAACGTTGCAACATTGCAAGTTACATTGTAATATTGTGCAGACATTTCAGAGAGATACAGTTGTAATATTTTCAAAATCATCCAGCAATATTGCTGAAATATTATACCAAGTTAGCAATGGAAATTCGGTTAATTAGTTACGATTATCAGTCACAAAAAGTAGAGTACAATTATTCACTATTTTGATTCTAAGGGATCTTAGTTGGCTCCCAACAAAAATACCATATCAGTGGTTGTACGTAAGCCTCCAAGAAAGAGCTTACAATTTTTATATGTTTTTTTTACATTTTATCAAATACATGATGATTGGAGCTACAGCGTATTTTTTTCAGCGTATTTTTACTATATATATATATATATTACAATGAAAGGTAGTAATTTCATACGTTTGACACAAATATGTCATATTTATATTGGCGATATTTGAAATTTTAATGAATATAATATATAACGTTTACATCACACAGAAAAAGTGATAATATTTTAAAGTCACATTTCATATGTGATGTCTAATTATAATTATTTATTCATTGAAATTTAAAATAGCAGATTTTTTAAAATAGCATATTTGTGTCAACGTATGAAATTATTACCTTTCATTATAATACTATTTTTCACTGTAATGTTGATATATTAGTTAATAGTTAATAGTATTTCATTGTAACGTTTCAGAGAGGATATATTGTAATATTGCTGGAATTTTTCATTGAAATATTTCTGAGAGCAGACATTTCAACATTGCCGCAATCTTGTAATGTTGTGGCAACATTTCGCAATCTCCACGCAATATTACAATTTCCGAGTAATGTTTGTGCAATGTTCCTACAATCTTTCGGTGCTGTATGGGTTATATATAAGACATTAATTTATATAAAACATAAACGTTTTGTATAAAACATACTTTAATTTACGTAGTAAAATATGTCATTTATTGCAGGTAATTATCAAAAAAAGAAATTAGATACAGTAACTACAGATCCAGCAACAAGTAAGTGAGTATTTTTGAAATGGTAATTTTTGTATTTTTGAAAATGTGACATGAAAATATACATTAAACATTTTTATTTTCAGATATAAAATTATTAATATCGACATGATAAATACTAAATTTGTTATACAAAATCAATCAGGCATTGATGATCCTAAAGGTTCGTATATACCAGCTTTAGTTGTACATTTTGAGTAGTTTCCCGAGGCGACACCTCCTATCCTCCCACCATCGTTTGAGACTCGGCGGCGAAGCCGCCGATCGCGCGTGTGACCTTCATCTCAGGAGCATCACGCGTGCTATAAGTATGATAGAACTATAATTTTTTAATTTTCTAGAACAATATTAAGTTCGAGCAATCTTTTTTTCAATAATTTTAAATTAATAATTTAAAATCTTCATATCATTATTATTATTCTATGTATATTGTTGTTATCGAATTATATATAATATTTAAATAAAATTGTAATAATATGATATTTTGTTTAAAACTTTTGGCTTTTGTACTACATTTATTAAAAAATTATATAATTATTCATTTTCGCAGTTTATACATATATATGATATGTTTATATATATGTATACATACATATATATAGAATACAATTGATTAAGGAACCGGTAAGCGTAGTGTGTAAGAATATGCAATGTATAATTATAATTAGGACAATAGTTTCCACGTCACCCTTGAGGTACTATTGCTGACGCGTTTTTTTTTTAGTGGTTTCCCCAGTAGGCCTACTCCACTGAAGAGAAAAATAATAAAAAAGTTTGTTAATGAATGAAAGAGTGAAAGTTAAAAGAATGAAAAATAATTGTAAATATAATGTCGATTTTCTAGGTCGTTTGTGTGATTCTACAAGAGATGGGATATCTATAGGAATGTTAAAAGAACTTGCTCGTATTAATGAAGTTAATGATGTATCACTTAAAGAAGAACGTTTATCGTTTTTTATGTATTTCATTTTCGAAAATGAGCATTTACATAAGTATGTGGATCCGAACATGGAAAAAATTCGAAGATTACAATTTTTGAGATAGGAATAATTTAAATTATTAAAAACTGCTCCTTTTTCTGGACGTGTGTTTTGAGGGAAAGATAACTTTGCAAATCGCAAAGTTCCTCTGGAAATTCTCATTTTTGTTCTTCGATTTCGGCAGTGAGAGGATTTTCGAAAAGAATCAAGTCTTCAAAGACTTTCGAAGTCAGTAAAACACTTGTCGAACTATAACTTATTATTAATGATATTAATGAGTCAATTATGTTAACATACTTTTCGAAATTACAAGTCTTGCCTATTCTTCGAAGAGAATCTGACAAGAGGGAAAGAAATGAAGAACATCTTTTTCTAAATGCTTTTTAAATAAAATTTATTTTCTACGAAATGAGTCAATATTACTTGATATATTAATTGATATATTGTCTGGCTGGTTTTTTGCAGCTTTAAATTTAGAATATTTAAACAATTGATTAAATCGGTGATAAGAGCATAAGGGAAGATCGGTGATAGGGAAAAATTTGGTCAAGCATAAAACTCGTTTAATCTATAAGATATCCTTTCTCAATGGAGATTTATGAACATGGATGTAAATGTATCTAACATATATACAACATATATACAAAATTAATGTCATAGTATAATAGATTTACTTCAAATTAAATTATATATTGTTTAAAGATACGTAAAAATAACGATCCTTGTTGTAAATTTTCTAAAAATTGAAGATGAATAAAAATTCTTAATAATCTTTTTTGCAAGTTTCCAAAATAATACATTTATTAAATATACTGCTGGTTATGATGATTTAATACGCGAATATACTTAAGATGAAAAAGCGCGATGGGATCGAACACAAGATTCTTCATCACTTTCTAATCACTCGCTTTAACACGGAGCTACGCGTCTTCCTGAGTATTTTAATTGAAAACTCTAAAACTCTAGTGTTTTTCTGATAAAGTATTAAAGACATTTTTTCTTTTAAGATATCTTTAACATGTCGTTAGACATGTGTGTTGTTTAAGTATAATCTTCTATATTTAATATGTAATACTTTTTTTCATTTATTTTTAATTAATTCAATTTTACATTTACTTACTCTGTTACATTAATTTTATTTTACATTTATTTATTTTTTATTTATTATAAACGTTTTTCTAATGTTATACATATAATGTTATATACAGGGTGTTTCATTTTAATCTAGCCAGGCGAATATTTTAAACGCTATTGAGTTTAGAGAAAAATCTTTCAGACAAAAGTTGTAGGGTTCGGAGGGGGACACAAGATGGTGAGCTTGAGTTTTTCATGAAGGTAAAACTGAAGGTCATATAAAGGTCAACTTTGTTTTTTTTAATGGAATGTAGTATTTTTTATTGCATATTCTGAAAGAACATAAAATTCTGCATTAAAATTGTCTGACACGTTTTTCATGAAAATCCATAATTTTTGAGGAAATTTAGCAATTAAGGGGGTACTCTACTCTAAAACACGCTTTTTTCGGGATTTTTTTACAAGAAACTAGTGAAAATTGTTAATATCAGCTTTTTATGTATATATTTTATTATGTTTAGAGAACATAAAAAATATTTTTTAAAGCCAAATTAATGAATATAAATATTAATTAAACCCTATCGAATACATGGTAAAAAAAAACGGTGCCCATGATTGCGTCCATTCTGGTTATCTGAAACAAAAAATTCAAAAAGATTCTTAATTAGTATAAGTTTGGCTATAGCAGGAACTAGAATGGAATAAAAAAATAGAAAATTAAAAAAATGGCGGCACTTTGAAAATTTAGTATGAATTTTCTTATCTTTCGAAGGTTGTCAAAATCGTAAAAAATTTTTTTTTTACTTAATTCTAGTTCCGGCTATAGCGGCACATCTGCTGAGGATGTACGCAAAAGCCGGACTTAATCGGTCAAATAGATCTTGAGATATCTTGGACACCAGTTCAAAAAACATGGTTTTGAGAAAAACGCGTTTAAAGTTTTGCGCACCGTTTATGAAGGATCTTTACTTACGAAGATTAATCTGCCAATCCAGGACCATACAGGGGACCTTCCTCATGCTCAAAGAAGTCCTGCTCAGCTGATTTCTCCTCCCTAGTAGCAATTCTGGCTTTCTTTGCAGCATCTGTCGATCGTTTCTCCGAACGGTCAATTCGGCTTTCATCTCGGGAATTTGCGTATATCTGTGCCTGTTGCCCAACAGTCACTCCCATTACAGACAGAGTTTTCAAAATAGAAAGAAATCCTTCGTTAAAAATGATGACTGCTAAAAAAGTGGCGATTTCGACGGTTTTTGGTCCTGAGTGGATGTGTTTTGGAGCAAAAGTCCAAATCAATGAATTTAGTGATTCATTACTGTTTTGTGTTGCTGCTCCTAAACATCTTTCTAACAAATCATCAGATGATAAAGTTTCGTAAATAGGTTTAATTACCTACGAGACCTGTCGAGACAAAGCTATTGCTCGTCTCCCGCTGCACTCGGCACTGCGCGCTGTAAGCCGCTCCCTTTAAACCGCTACAACTTCGTCAATTTTATGAATTTAAGCAAATCCCTTTACAGACATATTTTTCATAACATATACTTTGAAAAAAAAAAAAATTTTTTTTTGATTTTTTGAAATTTTTAGAGTAGAGTACCCCCTTAAAGAAAAAATGTTTGTTTTTCGTAAAGAGAATCATGCATCAATTTGTACATGTTCATGAACATTTCTCGTTCTTAGAGTTATCCGGAATCAACGGCGGACGTGACGAAAATCTGATCTTATCGGGGTGCTTGATTACAGTGAGTCTCCTCGCCTCTTACTACGTATCAGACTAACATTACAGGAGATGTTCAAAAACGTCTCCTTCAACGGCTAGGCACATGCGCAATCGACGCTGAAGTGAAAGCGTCGTTCTTCGTAACATTTCTTCAGGAATTAGTGCCATTGCATTACGTATGCGATACTGCATGTCATCGGGAGTTGACTCTGTAGCAAAAACAATCGCTTTCACGTAACCCCCTAAAAAATAATCGCACGGTGTTAAGTCTGGTGAATTCGGTGGCCAGCGAATGAAACCATTTCTGCCTATCCAACATTGAGAAAACCTTTCATTTAAATAATCGCGGACAACACCCGCACAGTGTGCCGGGGCGCCATCGCGTTGGAACCACATGCCTCTGAGAGTTTGCAAATTGATGTCTTCCATCAACTCTTGCAGATCAGTTTGTTAAAACTGCAGGTACATCGCTCCGTTTAAATTGGCATTGAAAAAGTGTGGTCCAACAATTTGTAACCAAAACGGATTAACATCTGAATAGTAATGGCAGTGGCGATTCAAATCTCCGTTATTGTGGAATGAGCTCATCGCTAAAAAGCATCCTGTCGAAAAACATGTCTTCTTCCAGTCTTGCAAAGCCCACCGACAAAATTGAACGCGTACCCCCCTTTCTGATCATCTGTCAAAGCCTGATGTCTTTCAATGTGATACGGGTGGAAGTGATTCGCCCTTAAAACTCGGTTTACCGTAGAAAGAGAGATGTGCAATTCGAGGCTGATTCTGCGCTGACTTACATGCGGGTTGAATGCAACCAAAATAGCGATATTCAACACGGTTTGCTCTGTGCGATCTTTTTTCTTTCGTTGACGTCTCAATCGACCATCACGTACTCTAGCGATAAGATTTGAAATTGTTTGACGAGAAGGATGTCGACGATTTGGAAATCGAAGTGCATAAAGACGAGCACATTCTCTAGCATTCTCATTACTTCTGC
This sequence comes from Crematogaster levior, assembly GCA_901521435.1. Lineage (NCBI taxonomy): Eukaryota > Metazoa > Arthropoda > Insecta > Hymenoptera > Formicidae > Crematogaster > Crematogaster levior. The sequence continues at coordinate 48,319 of CABEGB010000086.1, read as the reverse complement.
CATATTCAATTATTATGTCTACAATTTTCGTGGGTAGCTAATCAGTTATTGTTGCAATGCTACGTTCTCGTAAAAACAACTTAAGATGTATCTCATACGGTGACATTTAATGAAGCATATGAGTAATTCTTTCAAATCATGTAAGTAATCATCCGATACTTCTTTCTTTTGTAATAAATGAAACGTTGCCTAAGAACGAACATGATGTAAGAATGCAATAATGAAAGTACGAACAAAAATGACATTACATTACATCATTACATCAGACTAATATTAATCATCAACGCAACCAAGTGGAGATTGGCCGCCAAGTTGGTCGCCAATTTCATTTTTTTACGAGGGCGTCATCGTTCATTTTTGTTCGTACTATCTGCAAGAGTTGATGGAAGACATCAATTTAAGTTCTTCAAAATAGGCAGAAATGGTTTCATTCGCTGGCCACCGAATTCACCAGACTTAACACCGTGCGATTATTTTTTATGGGGTTAAGTAAAAGGGATTGTTTTTGCTACAAAGTCAACTCCCGATGACAGAATCGCATACGTAATGCAATGACACTAATTCCTGAAGAAATGTTACGAAGAACGACGCTTTCACTTCAGCGACGATTGCGCATGTGCCTAGTCATTGAAGGAGACGTTTTTGAATATCTCCTGTAATGTTAGTCTGATACGTAATGAGAGGCGAGGGGACTCACTGTAATCAAACCCCGATAAGATCAGATTTTCGTCACGTCCGCCGTTGATTCCGGATAACTCTAAGAACGAGAAATGTTCCTGAACATGTACAAATTGATGCATGATTCTCTTTACGAAAAACAAACATTTTTTCTTTAATTGCTAAATTTCCTCAAAAATTATGGATTTTTATGAAAAACGTGTCAGACAATTTTAATGCAGAATTTTATGTTCTTTCAGAATATGCAATGAAAAATACTACATTCCATTAAAAAAAACAAAGTTGACCTTCATATGACCTTCAGTTTTACCTTCATGAAAAACTCAAGCCCACCATCTTGTGTCCCCCTCCGAACCTTACAACTTTTGTCTGAAAGATTTTTCTCTAAACTCAACAGCGTTTAAAATATTCGCCTGGCTAGATTAAAATGAAACACCCTGTATGTTATGTTATGTTATGTAATATAATATACTTTTACATTATTTTATTATAAATGCCTTTTTTCAATTTTAATTTTTATGGGCTCATAAGTTGATAGGAGCGTATCAAATTTTAATTTAACATCACTTATTTCAATGTATTTGTCGGTTTTAAATATAAACGTTCGTACTAATGTTGCTAAAATTATTTTTATACCCATTGTTGCATATTTCATACCTGCAAATGCCAATTATGTGCAAATCAATTTTACCAAAACTTACTATAATATTTTATAATTTATATGCTTACCTATGCAATTCCTCGGACCATTACTAAAGGGCATATAAATATATGATTGATTATCTTTTATTTCGCTTGAAACGAATCTATCTGGATCAAATGTTAGCGGATTCGGCCAATATTTTTCGTCTCGATGAATTTTAAAAATTGGTATGGTGACATTTGTGCCCTTTTTTAAAGTAACGTTTCCTGAAATGTATGTACTTTTTATAGTAAAAGATTATTACAACAAAAGCATGAAAAAATAAATAATATAATCAAAACTTATTGCATTATAAATAAGTATAATTTTGATAAAGCGATATTGTGCACACAGAAAATTAAAATAACTATTTTAGTAAGATAATGTGATATTTAAGATATTCACATTCAATACTTGATAACTAAAAAAAGATATTTAAGTAAAATTTTTATCAATACGAAATTAAAGTAACAAGATACATATTTTTTTATATAACCAGTAAACAAACCTATTTTTAAATCTTCTGTTAATTGCCGTCCAATTAAAGGGGCGGGCGGAAATATCCTCATTGATTCTTTTATTACCCTATCAGTGTATGTCATGCGTGTCAGGTCATTTTTATCAATAGGTACAGATATTACAGTTTCTGTACCATAAATATCATATAATTCTTGATATACTTTTTCCTTTTAACATTAAATATTTATATAAATATATATCAAATAATAGATAGTAAATTTTTTTATTATGATTAAAATTCAATTTTCATTCTAATTAATCAAATCGAAGCGTTGGTAATGATAATGATAGGGCAATCTAAATATTTACAATTGTATTAATTTAAATAAAACATTACACATATATTGTAACACATACTTAAATATTTTTTAAATATATGTTTTGCATATTATAAACGTTAATTAATCTATTATAAACTTATTCTTTTCAATATTTATACAAATTTTATTTTTAAAAATATTTATTACAAATCAAATCTAATTATAAGTTACGTTAACAACAAAATCTGTATTTAATAGATAACAATTCGATCAAAACAATGTTACAAAATGTCATAATATAAGGCAGAGTTTGGAATTAGATGCACATTTCACATCGATTTCTAAAGGGACTATTTTAAAAAGAAAATTTTAATAAAGGGCAAAAAGTATGATCTCAACATATTTCTTGTTGGGACGTGTCACACAATCAGCGGCTCGGCCGTCGAGACTTGGTAGAAGAGGACAGTAGGCGTCGCCTCAGGAATCGGATCGAAATGTATATCCTTTGGATTATTACTTAATTACCTTTCATATTTTGTAATAATATCTTTTATAATTATGTGCATTTCCAACACTTCGTTTATTTAATTAGTAAGTTTAATTTTGGAAAAAATATACATACTTGAATTTTTGGAAAATTTCCTAACATGAAAATAATAAAATTCATAGCGGTACTGATTGTGTCACTAGCCTGCGTACATAAATAATTATTTTAATTAAAAAAGTTTATTTTAATATTTATCTATAACGAAATACACAGGTCGTACCGTTACTAGCATTGTCATAACATTATCGTGAATCTCCTCTCGCGTGATGTTTTCTTTATCTGATACCTCCATCAAAATGTCAAAAAACGTTGTATCTATACAAAAAATAAAATTAAAGATGAATTAAAAAGCCAATTATTTATTTCATTTTGTGCTGGTAAACTTTAAATTTAATTTGTATGTTCTCTATACAACAAAAAATTGAAGGTAAATTTAGATAGAAATGGTTTCTTAAAAATGGGTGAAGTAAAACGACTGCAATTTAATATGGTTTCAGCTATAACTTTAAACAATTAATTTTGCTATCATTTGTGAACGTTACATTTTTGTAAAAATTAAAATTTATGTAAAATAAATTGATAAACTTACGAGTTCGATTGTTTTTATTCTTCGTATTCGGATTGTTTAATTCATGCATGCGCTGCTGTATCATCTGTATAATAATAGATTTGTGTATGTAGAATAATAGATATGTAATAAACAATCTAGTATGTTAACAAATAATTTATCATGTACCTCATTAGCCAGAGAATGTATAAAATTTACATCTCTTTTCTGTTGGCGTCCCAAAGTAGTGAGATTGAATATAATTTCAAAGGATAACAATACATTCCTTATTCTATATATCATATTATTTTTTAACCTAAAACAGTTTTAAGTTTGTTTTCAAATAAAAATTTTTATAAGATCAGATTGATAAGACCGTATTTATAACTACGTCTAAATTTAAATTTTATGAGTAAAAAGAATTAATTAAATTTATTATAAAGGAAAAGATTTAAATTGATTCAATCAAATAAATTTACATTAATTAGGAGTACTAAGAATTTAAAAAAAATTTTTACCTTTGTATTGCTTTTACACATTGGTTGTTTTTATTAGGTTCCAACTTGATGCCCATCATAGAATCTTTACAGTATTAACATATAAAAGATATTTAAAGTATTAGTATGTGCAATCGATTAAACATTGAATTTTATACACTATACTCAACAAAAAATAGAAAAACATATTTGTGCTCAAACTATTCAACTTCCAAACCACTTTAGAAAAATTAATATAATTTTAAGGAAAACAAAACAATGGACGATCTTGAAACGCAATGCATAAAACGTCTCAAATGTACGATCCCTGTATTCTATAGGTATGTCGATGACATTTTTATAATTGCTCCGAAATCAACACCATCCTTGATGTTTTCAATAATTATCACCCACGCCTTAACTTCACACAAATGAATTAGAGAGACAGCTTGTTCGCGAGCGAACGAAGGGCTCCGCTCAGCCCTTACCACGCTGCATTGCATCGCCTATGTTGCATGGCCTGTGCAACATGGGTGGTGTAATGCAGCACCAACATACGTGGAGAGTAGCGGCAGTGATGTGTGTTACATCGCACACATTACTGTCGTTGCTCTCCATTCACGCTGCACGCGGGACTTATGTCCCAATCGCAATACGTCACAGAACTTAGCCGCGCTCACGCGGAGCGCGCTCAAGTAGCGAGACGGCGGCGCTACCGCTGTCTCAAATTCAAAACGCCTTAGTCATCGTCCCCAATTCGTTATTTATAATTATATTTATGCGAATGTATTTATTTAGACCTTTCCGAGCTTTTCTGGAGTGTTCTTTTTATGTCGTCATTTCCTTCAAGGGGAAGTGACGACAGGAAGGAACATTCCAGAAAAGCTCAGTATAAAAACGGATGCGAAGTGGGGACGAGGGCCAGTCTGCTTAGATTCATTCGAGTACGACCCGCATTTCTTTCGCTGATAAATTCACGCAATTATTCGCACGCTGTTTCGGATAAACGCCTTTTATCCGATCTTGTTCCGAGTTCGCGATAGCAAAGTCGCATTCTTTGCTACGTTTAATACGCGCGCCGCTTTGGAGTTGTTTGCTCCACGCGTTCGCCAACTCCACACTTGCACACGCCTCGAGTGCTTGCCATCGGGTATCGCATTCCTCGCGGACTCGCATTGTCCGCGCTGTGCGCCGCGACCTGTAAGTGTTCGAGTGAGTGAAGAACTGTAAATAACGTTGTATATAGCTTTTTATTCTGACTGTGACATTCTTATTGACTTGATAAAATATACTCTGTTACTCTGTGCTCAAAAACTTGCGTGTGTCATTATTTTGCGTGTGCGTGTTCGTGATTTCCGTCTTTCCTCCTCACGGCTCCATTCCGTACCGATCACAGCTCAATCTCCTTTCTGGATACCACCATTATTAGAGACAACAATGTACTCATTACTAACTGGTACCGAAAACCTACATTTTCTAGAAGATACTTAAGTTACTTTTCTAATCATCCGTTCAAACATAAGAAAAACACCATTACGCACCTTGTTGACAGAGCCATCCTTCTTTCTGATGAGAGATTTCACATTAGCAATATTAATATTATCAAGGAAATTTTATGCAATAATCTATATCCTCAACACATAATTAATCATCACATTAATAAAAGACTGAAAGAAATACAATATAGACAGAATATCATTAACACGCAAGATACCATTCCCTTTAACGCGAAAAACTGCATCGTTATACCGTTCAATTATAAAACTGCAAGAAGCATAGATCGGATTTTGAACAAAACCAATTTTAAAGTTATTTACTCGATCTTTAATAAATTGAATTGCATCATAAAGAAGGGGAAGGATTTGTTCAATGTTCTTAAAAAAACCGAACTTGTCTATGAGATTGATTGTTTGAGTTGTGATGCATGTTATATAGGACAGACAAAACGACACTTGATGACTCGGTTAAATGAACACCGTAACGACATTAAAAAACAGACAATGAATCAGTCGGTCGTAAGCAAACATAGATTATCTCTAGGCCATGAGTTCGATTGGGATAACCCTAGAATTCTACATACAAAAATACATAAAAGGAAAAGGGAAATAGCAGAGATGCTTTTTATTAAGAGAAGCAATTCTGTTATTAATTTCCAAAAAGACACTGAGAATTTAACAGCTATTTATGACGGACTCTTAAATATTTTATAAAAATTTTTTTTTACTTTTTTTTCTCTTATTTATTACTGACTTTTTATAATATTGACCCAATTTTTATACTTTTATACATTGTTCTTTTGGTTTTTACCTTTACTTTTATTTATTTTTATTTATTGACATGTATCTTCACCCATTTATTGTTGACATTTTAGATTATTGACCCGATTTTTATACCTTTATACAATGTACTTTTAGTTTTTTCTTTCCTTATTTATTGTTATTTATTATAATTTTGTCCTGTTCGACACTATGAAATTCGTAATTTCCTCTCAGTCTGTTTTTCGTTGTCACCAGCGACAGACGGCTTGCACGTCTGCTTATGTCTCAACCAATGTTCGCGATTCTTTCAACTACATAGTTGAGTTATTATGTTTTACCGGATCGTCTAGTATGTAAGTCATGAATTGAATTTGTATTATTTGTGCCTAAATATTGTATTATTCCGTTGTGACATATTTGTAGATGTATTTGATAAGAACCTGAACCAAGGGTCGAAACGTAATAAATAACGTTCAACCAATATATCAACATTGCCAGTTTGATGTGCGAATGCGAGACATGTCTATAGGGTGAAATGTCACGTCTCCCCTTCCGACGGAAATCTCTGAGGGAGTTAGAAGTGGGTTCGCTTATCCATTCAGATGTATGCGGGCCCATGCGAGTCCAATCGAACGGCAAAACCCGCTACTTCGTGACGTTTATCGACGACTGTTCGCGGTTCTGCGAGGTAAGATTTATCACTCATAAGAGCGATGTCCTAAAGGAGTTCATAAGTTACAGATCTCTCATCGAGACGCAGCACGGGAACCGACCGAGATATCTCCAGTTCGACAACGGCTTAGAGTATGTAAATGAGAGTTTCGATAACTACCAGAGGCAACAGGGCATAGTTCGACGTCTGACTACACTCCATTATCCACAACAAAACGGAGTCGCCGAGCGCAAGAATCGAACTCTCGTAGAGACGGCTCGATGCCTCCTAATGCAGTCCGGACTCCCCTCATCCTTCTGGGCGGAGGCTATCTCTACGGCTAATTTCATACGTAACCGTTGTCCATCCAGCAAGCTTGGGGGAAAGATACCATACGAAGTCTAGTTCAACAAATCGCCAAACGTCATCGATTTTCAGGTGAGTTCGGGTCAAAAGTCTTCGTTCTGAACGACCATCCAAACAAGGGCAAATTTGACACGCGAGCTATCGAGGATATTTTCTTGGGCTACGACAAACAATCCAAGGCATTCAGGATTCCCAAAGAACATAGGGTTAAGATAACAAGAGACGTGAAGTTCGTCAATGAATCCGAAGAACAGGAGAGAAGAGACATTGAAGATTTCTACTCACCCCAAGACGGCGAACCCGAAGGTACCATTCCCGAGGGAGCATCCTTCGACGTGGAGCTAACTAGAGTAGACCAAACAAGCGACGACGAGGGTGAGCTAGAGGACGTAAATGAGGAAGAGAGAGAAGCTGTCACCGAAAGCTGTCACCAAGCGCGGACGAGAAAGGCCCCGTATCATTCGCAGCGGGGGGGCCTGGTCGGCCACGCAAACGCTATCAGGTAGTCACGCTCGACAACGAGCACTTCGCCGAATGCGCTTTCCTAGCCGAGATTCCCATTCGCCAGGCGCTATCAGGTTCCGACTCAGAGGAGTGGATCAAGTCAATGGCTTCGGAAGTCATGTCAATCATGCGCTGTGACACATGGGATATCGTGGATCGGCCGGAAGACCGTAACGTGATTGGCAGCAGGTTCGTACTCTGAAACAAGCTCAATCCCGACAACGGCAAGGAAACAAAAAAGGCGCGGATCGTAGCCAGAGGGTTTTCTCAACGACCCGGAGCTGATTTCAACGAGACTTTCTCCCCGGTAGCACGACTGATTGTGAGTTCGATCCGGCTTGTCGTCTCTCTCGCTATGCAGCGGAGTTGGAAATTGTGACAATTCGATATAACAACGGCGTACCTAAACGGTATACTAGAGAAGGATATTCACATGGAGACCCCGGACTACTTAGAAGAGGCCTTGGAGTTTATAGTCAAAAGGGAACCAAACCCCTACCGCGACAAGGCAAAACAGATGTTAGAGACATTATCCAACTGGAGTAAAATGTGTTCCTTAAAAAAGGCACTATATGGATTGAAACAGGCCGGTAGAGCCTGGAATAACAGGCTGGATAAGGAACACCGAGACTTCGGGGCAAGACCATCTCGAGCAGACCCCCTGTGTTTATACAAGAGGTCAAGGGACCAAGCTCTTGATCATCACCGTCTACGTCGACGATCTCATCATGGCATCAGAAGACGAAGGAGAGATTGGACAGCTTAGCGTCTTCTTAAGAAAGTCGTTTGAACTGAAGGACCTCGGCGAAATACTGCCTGGGCATCGAATTTAAAAGGGACTGGAACCACATTCAAATGACGCAGGATACATCGAGGAACTCTTGTGTCGGTTCTCTATGGAACATTGCAACCCTGCATCAACCCCATTGGACGCCAATTCCAAGCTGATTCGGACGGACCCATGGCTCCGATGGTCCAAGACCACCCTATTGAGAGCTAGTAGGATCACTTATGTACTTGTCCGTGGTCACGAGGCTGGACATTTCACACGCGGCTAGTGTACTCAGTCAATTCAACGACTGCTTCGGAAAAAGCCACTGGACGGCCGCTAAACGGGTACTAAGATACCTGAAGGGAACTAAGACTCTAGATATTATCTTCGCATCCGGAATCGACGGTGTAAGAGGTTACGTGGACGCAGACTGGGGCGGAAGCCTTGACGACCAGCGCTCTTTCACTGGGTATGCGTTCGTCGCCATAGACTTAATAGACGGAGCTTAAGCTGCCTAAATGGGCAAGGGGGGTAGTGATCTTTGCCGTAAGGGGAACGCAGTAGGTGAACAGTAACTTCGGTTAAACTCGGTGGAACTCGGTAATATTCGACAATTTCGCTGTAAGCTGATTCACTGATACAGCGAAATACAGCCGAATATTTCCGAGTCGCGCCGGCGAAACTTTCCGAAGTTAGTGTTCGCCTATCACATGCTTTTTGTAAAAGGCTCCGTCTATTAAGTCTATGTTCGTCGCAAATAACGGAGCCATATCCTGGGACTCAAGAAAACAGAGGACCGTCGCATTGTCCTCTACGGAAGCCGAGTACATGGCTCTGAGCGATGCCTCGAAGGAGGCAGTCTATATTCAACGTCTTCTAAACGATCTTGGCTCGGATTCTTCCGAACCTATATTACTTCTAAATGACAACCTAGGAGCGCAGAAATTAGCTGTCAATCCAGTGTATCACTCCCGGACCAAGTATATTGACGTTCGTCATCACTACGTCCGAGAGCTCGTCAAGTCTGACAAGATTATTCTGGAGCACGTATCTACAACGGAGATGCCGGCCAACATGCTAACCAAAGCTCTTACCAAGGCAAAACATCAGACCTGCCTTCTTCCTCTCGGGTTAATCGATCCCGAGGAGTTCAAACGCCGCGCTTGTCTCGAGGGGGTGTGTTGAGTTGCAACTTCTATGATCGCGATTCAACACGGCGTCGGAGGGGCGCTGTCATCCGATTCGATAACGGTTTTCTCACAGGCCTTCCGTCTAGTATGCTTTTATTCCTTTGTAGTTGTCTCCCGCCTTTTTCATTTACGCTAGAGGAAATTCTCCACGGAACGTTTTGTACGTACTACGGTGCTAATAAAGACAGTGTTAAGCCTACGCTATCCGAGTTATTCTTCTTGGATCCGAGGACAGCCTAATTTCTCTAACAAAAATATTATATCACTTTTTTTTTTAAACTAATTTCCACTCCACCGATTTTTTAATAACTTTCGGCGGCAATGACTTTGTTTCAACTTCTTGTTAACCGTTAATAATATGATGAATTTTTTTATGACAAATCGATTGTTTTATAAAGTACAACAGTTATACAACAATTCAGAATTTTCTCCACGTTAAATTGATGTAAAACGTTGTGGATACGAATGACCCATGTGCGTGGTTCTAGCATGCCAAAATATAGTTTGTGGGACTAGAGTTAAGCTTCAAAATTCTTTTTCAGGATAATTTCTTGCTGAGTTTTAGCGATTCAAAAGTTGAGCAGTTTTGAAAAATGTTTCATATTTGTTGAGTAGTATATATATGTAAATGATATAGTTTTAGAGATGAAAAAAATATTTCGTTATATATGTAAAAATAATTATTACGTGCTTAAATAACGACATTATACATATAATTCATATTTTTTAAATCTTATTAATAAAATATTTTAGAAAATAATTTCATAAAAAAAAAGTACAAATTACAATATTTAAAGTATGGGAAATGTATATTATATAAAAATATAAAAAAATATTTTCTTTATGTAAAAAATATTCTTACCGAACTAATATTCTTACCGAACTAATATTCTTACTATACTAAATTATGTTAGATGTTTAGATCAGGGCTCGAAAAACTTTGCACATTTCGGCCCGATTCCGAAGCGGAAGTAGCCATCTAGCGCTCTCCCACTGTGCCTCAGAAGCGTTCTTATATAAAAGATAGGGACGTACTTTCCATTAAATCGTCCTTGTTAATTTTAATTTTTAAATAATGGAATAAATAATGGAATATAAAAATTTCTATTATTAATATTAATTGTAATCATTTTAGATTGTTGTTTAAAATATATTATAATTTATAAAAAACGTGTATTATAGATTTGCATATAAAATATATTAATAATAAAAATTTTTATTTTTTATTATTTATATAATTTTATTATTTAAAAATTAAAATTAACAAGGACGATTTAGCAGAAGATACGCCTGTCTTTTACATAAGAACACTCCTGAGGCACAGCGTCACAGGAGTGATCGGCGGCTCGGCCGTCGAGCCTTGCACGGTAGTGGGGAAGCGCTAAGCAGTTACTTCACAGATTTCTATACTGGGTGCTTTCCATTAATTGACTCAAGTCGACACAAGTCTAGGGAAATCATCATTTGTGCTTTCCATTTGATTTGTGTCGTTATGTGTCAATAGCTCAAGTCGACTTTTTCGAACTCTGCTTTTGCAGAGAGTTGAGGTGGGTAACATTCAGTTCTACCAATGTCGAAAAATAAATGCACCTATTTATTTGATCATATATTTGAAAAATTCGATTTTATTGGTAATAAGTGAGGTTAAGATACTTTCTCTTGTGATACTTTGTGCAATGAATGAGAATTTATTATAAAAATATTATTTATGAAGAAAATTAATTATTTGTTAATTATATGTCATAGAAAATAATATACTTTTCATAATATATTACACGTAAGTCATATATTTAATTTTAGTTTATCAATATAAATTATAAATTTGCAATCTAAGATTTTGCTTTCGTATGATAGATTTTACGATGAAGAAAACTGGAAAAATAATTTTGGTTGAAAATTTGACGGACCGCAACTATGAGTTTGTTTTTTATAGCTGAATATTTCCTGAATTTTAGTATACACTAATTGTAAGAGTGGTCTACAATACGTGTGTCTATATATTTTTTCTTTGATTAATATTAACTTAATAGTTCCGATACAAATGTTTTACTCTAGATCAGAAGACATATTGCGCATCAACTTCTGCGCAGTAGGTGCTTTCCATTTATCGTGATTGGAGCTGCTGACTTGAGCTAGCTTGAGTAGACACAAGTCATGATAAATGGAAAGCACCCACTATACTCTAGACCGCTAACTCCTATTGTTCTCCTATGTTCTCCTTATGTACAAATGTTGCCTATGTACATGTAATGCGCGGAGTGAATGCGCAGAATAAGCTACGCGATTCTAACCTTTCGAACTCAACCTGTCGAAAGGGTTAATTAGTATTTTCACTATATTATATTATATTTGTCACATTATATTATTAATTATTTTCTGATACGCTTGCAAAAAACTAATAAATAATTTTTCTTTACCAAATTGTTTGTATTTAGATCGTATTACATTATAACATATTATAGTAATACTAAAAACACATTATTATAATATTTTTTATTATATTATTGTTTGATTATATTTATTTTACAGTTTTACACAGCATAAACTTTCTTGGTTTATATTATTTGTGTAACGCAAGACATATAGGTCCGAATTTATAGTCGTTTCTCAAATCTTGAGACGTAAGAATTTCTCAAATCTCAAGTTGTTTCTTTATACGTAACATAAAATCTTATGTACTCTTCCTTTTCTCTCTTGAACCATAGATTATAAAGTAGACAAGATCAGCTCTCACAATGTAAAGAAACAACTTGAGATTTGAGAAATTCTTACGTCTCAAGATTTGAGAAACGACTATAAATTCGGACCTAAAAGACGCACATAAAACACGCACGGAAAATAATCTATAATATCTGAATCTAAAACGTAAGTAATTAAATGTATTAAATGAATACAATGTTATACAATATTTTTTTATTTTTCACTTTTTATTTATTTTTTCTGTATGAATTATTTTCTGTAGTCTTTATTTTATTACTTAACCTTTAGAGGACCGGCAAATTACACGAAATTATCAGTATTTTTTTCTCAAAAATTTATATATATGTATATAGGTCAGTCTGTCTTATACAGTGCTTGTCAAAGCTCGAGCCACTATAGTGGCTTTGCGGTCCTCTAAAGGTTAAGTAATAAAATAAAGACTACAGAAAATAATTCATACAGAAAAAATAAATAAAAAGTGAAAAATAAAAAAATATTGTATAACATTGTATTCATTTAATAAATTTAATTATTTACGTTTTAGATTTAGATACTATAGATAATTTTCCGTGCGTCTATGGCCGGTATTCATAGTCGGGTCTTATAATTAAGACCGTCTTAAGTTTATCTTCAGATACTCCGTAGCCAATGAACTGATTCGTACAGCATCTAAAGATAAACTTAAGACGATCTTAAATTTAAGACCCGACTATGAATACCGGCCTATATGTGTGTTTTTTAGGTGCTCTTCCTTTTTTCTTTTAAGTCATAGATTATAAAGTAGCCAAGATCAGCTCTTACAATGTAAAGAAACGACTTGAGATTTGAGAATTTCTTGTGTCTCAACATTTGAGAAACGACAATGAATTCGGGCCTAAAAGTATATAAGATAATATTCGCTGCGCATGCTCGTAGTTTATTCTGCGCATGTCATACATAAATACCTCCAATAGTTAAAGGGACGCAGTTAGCAGTCTAGCGTATAATATAGAAGTCTGTGGGCTACTTCCCCGTCGCTTCGGAATCGGGCCGAAATGTGCAAAGTTTTCCGAGCACTGGTTTAGATTATAATATGTATATATAGTAGCATTTACAAGTATTCAATTAATAGAAATATTGTCATATTGTTAATACCTCAAAAATTTTCTAATCTTTTTGAAAAAAATTTTATTATATACTAATGACTTATAAATCATCAAATTATATATATCTCACCACATGCTATTCTCCAAACACAATTTAATATGTGTTCTAGAAAAATAATTTCTCTCTCGTTTCCATTTAAACCATCTTTTTCTAATTCATGTGTAAGTATTACAGATTGTTCAACAAATATATTAAAGAAATTTTGTAACATGTGCGGAGTGAATGTTGGTCTAATCATCTTCCTACTGCGAGTCCACATAGATGCTGAAATAATTATTATAGAAGACTAAAAAATATAATAAATAGTTTTACAATATAAAAAAAAATTTATATGAGAAAAATTAGTATAAAGAAATGATTCAAGAAGTTTGTGACGTTGCCAACAATTAGTATTATTAAATAATATTAGGAACTATAAATGATATAAATAAAATGTAGTGTAAAAGTAAATACGAAAATATCCAGAACATTACTTATGTTACATCGTTAATATGGCGCTAGAATAAAACCGATTATGAAAGGCTAATAGAACATTGATGTTATATTATTATATTTTATTAATTACTTTTTCAAACTAATTATAAATAATATAATCAAGAGGCACGATAGTATCTTGCGCTAAATATACGCAGCGCATACAGCGTGATATGAACCGCGAGACCGAGCATTTTTTATGCCAGACCAAGTTTTGTGAGACCCTTCGATTATCAGATCTCAATAACGACTGATCCAATCAACTTCTAAGTAAGTTCAATGGATAGCTTGGGATCGATTTGCATAAGAAAAGTATTTTTCTTTTTCTTCCATGTACCTACGAACGGAGATATTGCGATGCAAAGTTTATATATGACAATTTTTACGATTAAAAAATTCTCCGTTTTCATAAGCATTTTTAAATGTAATTAATTAAATATAATATACTAAACACTTGGCGCTGTTTAGCAAGTGTTTAGTATCAAATATTTATTTGAACAATAAATAAAAATTGACTCTGAATATCGGCCAAAGAGTAATAATGAAGTAATAGATTTTTTGGTTTGCATAAATATCCATTTTTATAGTTGGCGTAATTTTTTGGTATCATTACTTTTGTAGAGAAGATTTGAGTAATCTTTTGCCAAAAATTTTTTCATTATATATTTATTAATTTGTGACAGTCTTTAATGAGTATTCTTTTTTACAAAAATAATCCTATATAGCAATTATTTTATTTTTAACATGTTAAGGTTGTTTTTCACAAAAGTTCTTTTTCAAATGCATTCTTTTGCGATATATTTGGTGTCTTTTTGTATCTTTTTTATAATTTTACACACATACACACACAAACACGCACGCACGCACGTATGTATACACACACGCGTACGCACAACAAACAAAGCTCGTTAGAGATCAAAATAAACAAAAAACACCGAAACGAGCGAATAAGGCAATCAAAGTAATATAAATAAACAATATACACTACGCAAAATAATTAGGGGAGCACTTTAAAAACTGCAAATTTTCTCAATTTTCAGAAACCAATATCTCGGGTTCCAGGAATCGCAGGACATTGTTCCTTAGCGCGTTTTGAAGGGTAAGGCCTCTACTTTAAAATGGCCTAAGTGAGATTTTTCGTCCCATTAAACTGTTTTTTTCACGAAAACCAAAAGCAGGGAGTGTTTGAGTCTTAAAAATGTTATGACATTGCAGCCTTCCATGGGCAAAGCAACAACGAGGCGAGAAACGTCACCACATTAGTTTTGAAGCCGAAAACATTCCCTTTAAAATGGCATAAAGAAAATTGTTCTAGCTTGCCTAGGAGCTGAGTTATCAGGTTCCAAAGTAGACCTTGTTTTTTGCAAGATTTTGATCAAGTACCGCCGGCATTCGCGTTATCCGATGTGCACTACGAGGAGGTTGCTCGGTCGGAGTTTGCACATCATGGTGTGTGTGTGTGTGTGTGTGTGTGTGTGTGTGTGTGTGTGGTTTTGTGTGTATGTACGTGTGTGTCTGTGGTTCTGTCAGCTGTTTGTGTGTGTGTGTGTGTGTGTGTGTGTGTGTGTGTTTGTGTGTCTTAGTTAGTAGTCATTTTTCCTCCGGGTTTGACAGCAGCCCGATACATCGATAAGATTCTTCGGCCAGAAGTTCTACCCTTCCGGCAAAGAATTGGAGACAATTTTATTTTTATGCAGGATAATGCTCGTCCTCATAACGCTGCGCTGACAAGACAGTTTCTACAGGATCACGATATTACGGTTCTCAATCATCCAGCAGTAAGCCCAGACCTGAATCCTATTGAACACGTCTGGGACTTGATGAGTCGTCGGTTAAGAGATTATCCAAGACAGCCAACGACGCTCGCAGAACTCGAAAGAATTCTTCAAGAGATTTGGCAGGAAATTCCTCAAGAAGAAATCAGTAGATGTATCAGTATGAGGAAATATGAGGAATAGACTGCTTGAGAGGATTCGCCGAAGGGGCGGGAATACCTCATATTGAGTAGTATGCGCACATACACCTATCCACTCATCCGCATTTCACAACCACCTACCCATACACATACTCACTCTCACACATACACACGCACACGCACGCACGCACGCACGCACGCACGCACGCACGCACGCACGCACGCACACGCGCACACACACACACACACACACACACACACACACACCATGATGTGCAAACTCCGACCGAGCAACCTCCTCGTAGTGCACATCGGATAACGCGAATGCCGGCGGTACTTGATCAAAATCTTGCAAAAAACAAGGTCTACTTTGGAACTTGATAACTCAGCTCCTAGGCAAGCTAGAACAATTTTCTTTATGCCATTTAAAGGGAATGTTTTTGGCTTCAAAACTAATGTGGTGACGTTTCTCGTCTCGTTGTTGCTTTGCCCATGGAAGGCTGCAATGTCATAACATTTTTAAGACTCAAACACTCCCTGCTTTTGGTTTTCGTGAAAAAAACAGTTTAATGGGACGAAAAATCTCACTTAGGCCATTTTAAAGTAGAGGCCTTACCCTTCAAAACGCGCTAAGGAACAATGTCCTGCGATTCCTGGAACCCGAGATATTGGTTTCTGAAAATTGACAAAATTTGCAGTTTTTAAAGTGCTCCCCTAATTTTTTTGCGTAGTGTAATAAGGCAAAAGTTTAAACGATTCGGCTCACAGAGTTTTTATTACTAAATATAAAATTAAAAGTCGAAGAAATTATTACGTTTCTACATGATAATTGAAATTGCATATTGTGAGTGAATATGATACTGTTGCGACCGCTCTTGCGACCCGATGTGTTTCGCGTCGCCATGCGTCCCCCGGCAACGAGCCGTTTGTTTGTTAAACAGCGATGTGGTTGTTATATACGGTTTCTTGTAACGAAGAGACGTGTTCTCTTCTTCGGAGTATTATTAAAAGAGTTCTTTAAATCTACGAAGCCGTGTTCTTATTCCGCCTCGGCGGGAAGTCGCGAGTGCCGAGTGTGCTAGTGAGCGAGTCTAAGAATAGCCTCGTGAGCGGAGCGAAAACGCAGGTTCGGTTGGGTTTGAAAAATAATTTCTCAAGAACTTTCTTTACTTGGCACGGACGTTTCCGGGATTATGTTTTGGGGGACGGTTTTCTTATCGAAAGTGAATTTGGATTTGTTTTTCGAGTTGTCTTTTGAGAAGGGGTGTTGTCGTCTTAGAATCTTTGAGCCGGTTGAAAAAATCTTCGAAGAATGAGGGGAGGAGCTCCCCGTTCGCTGGGCTGGACGGAGGTCGTATAGGAGTTCAAAGGTTAATGCGGGTTGACTCGCGCTGCGTTTTCGAGAGACGCGTGGGGGAGGCTTGGGCGTCGCGAACGAAGCCCGGAGTAATTTTAATTTAGTTAGGTCCGAACACTGTTTCTGTTTGTTGTTTCTTTCGACAGAATGAAGCAGGGGGGAACGGCCGTCGCTCGGAGGAAAAGCGAACGTACCCCGTCGTAGAGGCGCTCGTCGAGGGCGAATGGCATCGTAAGGGGAAAAAGACGATGTATTTGGAGAAAGACATGTCCTAAGAGAAGACTGCCTCGCCCACGGTTTTTCGCCTGTGGTTTTTCCGTGGGCCTTAGGGCGAATGCCGAGGCAGGGACTTGGGGAGTCCTGCGGGACGTTGGTGCCACAGGAAGTTTATCACCCCCCTTGTCCGAAGAATGGAAGAGGACCCAGAAGAGCGAGGCGACAAGAAGAGGCGCGGAAGAGGGGAAGAAAAGAAGACGGAGCCCGGTAACCCGCAGCAGCAGCTCGGGGTAGGGCAGGAAGCCGTCAGAGGATTGCGGGTCTAGGGACGAGAGGTCCCGAGAAGTCCGCCTCCCCTTTCCGTGAGTCTGAAGGGACGAGAGGTTCCTAGGAAACTGCCCTCCCTGAATGTCGGGACGACATTCTGGAAGAAGGGGGGCAGTGTTGCGACCGCTCTTGCGACCCGATGTGTTTCGCGTCGCCATGCGTTCCCCGGCAACGAGCGTCCCCCGGCAACGAGCCGTTTGTTTGTTAAACAGCGATGTGGTTGTTATATACGGTTTCTTGTAACGAAGAGACGTGTTCTCTTCTTCGGAGTATTATTAAAAGAGTTCTTTAAATCTACGAAGCCGTGTTCTTATTCCGCCTCGGCGGGAAGTCGCGAGTGCCGAGTGTGCTAGTGAGCGAGAGTGTGAGTGCGCGGAAGTGTCCTTCCGGGCGCGGAGCGCAACAATACTATTACAGATAAGAAGAATTGTCAGTGATGGATAAAGAGAGTATAAACCGGATCCTTCGTCGAGAATGTGGCAGTCATTTTAAGATTTTTGAAAAGTCCTTTAATCCCTCCGGATTCAAATGTTCGTGGAACGATGTCAATTGTAAAATTTGTGTAAATTTCATGAAACTAATATGTTAATATTACTTAATAGAGGTAGAGAGTTTAGATTACTAAGGTTTTTTCGAAACTTACTAATTTAGATTGTTAGTAAAAGAGATAGTGAAAATAATATTTATTTTTCTCAAACTAAACTCAGTGCGTAAGGACATGAAAACGAGCAGACATCATCCTCGGAGGTACTAACAACAATATGAGGGTTTTTTTAGTATAGATATTGGGAATAGATAATCTAATGAGTCTAATGATAAATTAGCAAGTCTGTCAATATCACAATGTATGCTCCATCGAGAAGCTTAGAGTTTGTGTGGGAATTAATTCCCTTTGCTTTTTAATGTGTATCATCTCTGATATTATTCGTTTGCAATAATTGTATTTTATGTCAAGGATTTTTACATCAGTCCAATAAAAGAAATAATTGAGATTTGTGATGTCAGAATCGACAAAGTGTTTCGATATATCGAGCTTAATACTAGATTTATGTCTTTTTAATCTTGTATCAAGTTGTCTTTTCATTTACCTTACGTATGAAGCATCACAATCCTCATATTATAATTCATAGATAATATTGTTATACGATATTCTGTCGTTTGTTACTAACATCTTGTGACCCTGATAAAGTGGTCGAGACAATTTAAATGAGTTCTGAGTCCTGAGTTCAGTTTTTTCGATACATTTGATTTGGCAATGTTTATAACGTTTTCAACATATACGACAACACCATGAAATGTTGATTGTTTGATGCGACATTTTTCTCCGAATTACTTAGCTTGTTCTTAAGATGCTAAGTAAAAGATTCTTCTGTTGAAAAATCATGTTAAGTGGATATCCGTTATCTAGAAGAGTGTTAATGCAAAAACAAATATTCTTATAATGAAATTTCAAGTGCGACAACAAAATAGCTCTGTCTACTAGACTATAGGTAATATCCACTTTTTGATAGCTGGGTGATATGATAAAAAAGATAAAAAGATAATCTACCAGAAGTGGTCCTTCTTTGAAATTAATTCAACATAATTTCATTGTCATTTCTAATGATATTTAAATCAAGAAAGTTTAAATAATTGTTATACATCTTTTCAAGAGTGAATATTAAGTGTATGCGCCCGCGTGCGCGCGCGCGCGTGTGTGTGTGTGTGAGTGAGTGCGTGCATGTGTATATGTTGTATGGTAGTTATTGAACCATCCAAGGACGATAAAACACTATGAAACTTTAAACTTTAAAAGAAAAAAAATTTTAACTGAAAATAAAAAATGGCTTGAAGAGTACAATAGAACAGTGAGAAAAAAACTTATTTATTTATTTATTTTTCAAAATTTCTCACCACCTAACATTTTTTTTTCAAAAATTTAGATTTTTGTTTCTGCTAAATTAAAAGTTATTGTAAGTTGTGAATGTATTAATTGTTGTTGTTTAAAAGTTATTTTTTACAAATTTATTAATTTAAAAATATTTTTTTCTCGTTGTTTTATAATAATCTTAAAACTATTTAATTTCCAGTTTGATTTTTTTTCTATCTTTTAGTTTTATAAATATTCGCTCCGAGAAAGACCGATTTTTTTAAAGAGATCTTTCACTTTTAAAAGTGAATGTGTGTGTAAGCACATATAAAAAAAGTCTTCTTATTTTGGAGAACAACATATTAAAAGTTCATAAAGATCGGTGAGAGACACTTCTGAAAAAAGCAAGAGACCTTTTTTTATTAGTACACAATTTAGCATATTCATAAAATCAGGCTTGGAAATTTTGATGAGAGGCTGCATTGGCCAATTTCTCTAAAGTCAAGTGTAGCGGAATATTTGTGAACAGCAATACTACTTCAAACCAAAAAATAAATTCAGAATTTTTTATTTTCTATCTTGAAAGTCCACGGTATACATCGATACTATTATACATATTTGGACTATTATAGCTATTTGGACGTGGAATATTGTCAAAGATGATTTTTTCTAAGAAGGATCCAATTTCATAAGATATATATTAACTGAATCTCATATAAGGTATATCTTAACTGAAGAAATGATGAGCTAAAATGAAACTATGACTTAAAAGAAAGAAAAGTTATATTTTTTTTTTTTTTACTTCTTTATATAAACTGCTTGTTACTTACTTTTATTTTATTTATTTATTTATTCATTTATTATTTGATTATTTGGTTTTTTAATTTTACTGGACTTTCATTATTTTATGTAACATGACATTAATTGTAACCGTTTTTTAAAATTGACACATTTGACTGAACTAACAATTTGTTGGACAGTTTCTATTCCGACTTAAAAATTTCACAGCTATACTTGTGGATGTATAATGAAGAAAGGATTGACTGCGTTTAGCGGATTGCATACGCTCTCAAGATTAAGAATTTGTGCAGACAAGAGCATTACCGTTGAATTTTAATTAATAACCGACACTGAGGATTTTATTTCAAGTCGAAATGTTTGTTATTGTATACGTTATTATATAATTATATATTATTGGCACTGTTATCTGGCATTGTTCGTTTTTGCTCTTTGTTTAGAATATTGATAAAAAACCTACGAACATTATTTAGAATATTTATTGTATTAAAAAAGTTTTCTCATGGATTTTAGGTAAGTCTTGGGAAGAAGAGAGTCACTAGATCTCATACGTAATGATGTCTGTTTCTTCGTTTTCATGTCATTACACACTGAGCTTAGCTTAAGAAAAGAAATGTTATTTTTACTATTTTAATGTGACACTCTAAATTAGTAAGTTTCGAAAAAACCTAATCTTTGTGTTAGAGACAATTCCTAACAGTCGATAATCGATCATATCGATACTAGCGTAGTAAATGGTTTTCCCGGCTAGGCGGCACACCGACTGAAGAGAGTAGTTCCTTCTTGTTTCGTTACAGAACCTTTTTTTCTCTCCTGTTGTACCGTCAGTATATTTTTTTTACTTTACTGATATTTCCTCGTTTGTGTATTGCAATTATTGTATGTCGACGGTCAATAAACACTTTGAATTGTATCAATTGAAGACTTCACCTTTCTTTTATTTCTCACGCATTGTCATTCCAATAACTAAACACTTTGTATTATAAACTCTTTACTTTAATTAATTAAGTAACATCAACATATCAATTTCATGAAATTAAAACAAACTTTACAACTGACATCATTTTACGGACATTTGAATCCGGATAAAAGACTTTTTACTCCTAAAATGGCATTTTCGACAAACAACGAAAAGGATCCGGTTACATCTCTCTTTACTCATCACTGACAGTTCTTCTGCATCTTATCTATAACGATATCATATTCATCCACGATATGTAAATTTCAATTATAATTTAAAAACGTAATTTCCTTGATTTTTAATTTTATGTATAATTTTACTGATAAAGGTTGTGTGAGCCGAAACGTTTGAGGATATTCTGGCACTAACAAAAAAAATATTCACAATGACCTGACAATTTAATAGATTGTTTCTATTTATTATCTAAATTTGTATGCAAAACCTGAAACAAATTCTCTAATTGGTTCACGAGTTCCCGAGTGGAAATTTAAACTCGTCACTACCCAGTCATTAACTAGCCAATTTGTGTTTTATCTAGCCCTTAGCGAGTAATGTAATGCTTAAAAGTCCTAGTTACTGAACAAACATTATTGTCTTGTTGCGAGCTTAGAAAAGCTATCTAGCTTAGTGTGGGCTAGATAAAAAGTATACGAAAAAAAATTGTATTGACTTTTTTTAATCATTTCATTTTTTTTAAACAAGATATTTGTGATAATTCCTGAGAATTTTACTATTTAACACACGCACATGTATAATTATATTAAATTAACATATTATTTAAAATTTCTATCGATGGCAGTCGGGATTCGAACCTGGTACCCTTGTCGAGCTGGATTACAAGTCATTCACTCTACTCACTACGCTATTAGATCTTCATAACAAATACGTTTTAAATTTTCTTTTTATGATACAAAAATTTTGTTAATTATTAGATAACTTCATTTAATATTTAATTTCAAATGTTCAATATTGCTTATATAAATATGAATGTGTTAAATGATAAAAATTTTAATTCTATATTCTATAAAGAGTAAGTTAGTAAGAGTAGTTAGTAAATGTTTAAAAATTACCAAGAAAGGATCTTGCCCATTTTGGGCCATTCGCGCCCAGTCATCAATCATATAAAATTTTGTAGATACTAATGATAGAATTAAGGGAAAAGTAGATTTAGTTCTTCAAACCCCCGCCGAAAGTAGTTCTGACCTCCTAATTATGTCATTTTATTCGTTAGACGACTCATCATCAGAGCTGTCTAATACAACAAATATGTCGTTGCTATGCTCGGAAGATATCTGTATGTCATTGGAAAGATATTTAGCGTATCCTAGATACTAAATGATCGACATAATATGTGCACAGCAGCCTACAGTACGAACACCATTCACATTCACCATTCAAATTTGTTTGTTACCGCCGTCACCACGAGGAGGTGCCTTGGATGTAAAAAGAAATCTTTAGAAGAGTAATAAAAACAAGAATTCTAAGTCATGTTCAACTGTAGAATGAAAAATCTAAATAATAAAATACGATATCATATCTGTATTGTAGCATAATATAATGGTGAAGGAAAAAATGCCATTAAAGGATATTACTGCACAATGTAAGAATGGTGTTCTATAGGTTGCTGTGCCCATATCATGTCGACCATTTGATATCTAGAATATGCTAAATATCTTTCCAATAACATATGAATCTTTCGAGCATAGCAACGACATATTTATCGTGTCGGACTGCTCTGATGATGAACCATCGAACGAATAAAATGACATCATTAGGAGGTCAGAACTACTTTCGGTGGAAGTTTGAAGAACTAAATCTATTTTTCTCTTAATTCTACCATTATTATCTACAA
The DNA here is from genome assembly GCA_901521435.1 of Crematogaster levior. Taxonomy (NCBI): domain Eukaryota; kingdom Metazoa; phylum Arthropoda; class Insecta; order Hymenoptera; family Formicidae; genus Crematogaster; species Crematogaster levior. Next base: position 25,273 of record CABEGB010000086.1, on the reverse strand, counting down.
AATTTTATATGATTGATGACTGGGCGCGGATGGCCCAAAACCCTTATATAAAATGGGCGAGGTTTTTTGTTTTTTTTATTAATGCTATATATATAAGTTATAAGCATTTGTATATATATATTATATATATATATATATATATATATATATAGTGCTTCACAAGCATATACAGTGGCGTGCAAAAGTTTCCGGCCAGTAACATTTTATACTCTAATTTTTTTTTTTAAACCCTAATAAAATTTTACTTATTACCAGTTGCGAGTATAACATATAGGTAACAAAATAATATAGTGAAAAAATATTGTTTATGTTTATGAAAATATTTATTGTTGTAAATGTCATATTTACATGTGCAAAAGTTTCCGGCCATTTTGTATTACAAAGAAAATTATTGGTCCACTCATTCTATATTGCACTTCAGTAACTTAAAATAATATTTTAGTGTCAATACTTTGTGAGCCATACCCTTTGCAGTAATAACAGCGGCACAACGAGCTGACATTGATTTTATTAATCGATTAATGCAAGCAGACGAAATATTATTCCATTCTTGCTTTAACGATTCGAATAAGGCGGTCTTATTTGAATGTGTATGCCTTCGAATTTGGCGATCTAGCTGCTCCCACAAGTGTTCTATCGGATTCAAGTCCGGTGATTGAGATGGCCAGCTTAAAACTTCTATATTTCTATTAGCAAACCACTCCTGTAACATCTTTGAAGTATGTTTGGGGTCATTATCCTACTGAAATATCCAATCCTGTGGCATTTTTTCTTCAGCATATGTTAGCAAGTTCTTTCTTAAAATGTCCTTGTAAATAGCAACATTCATAGTTCCAATGATCTCGACAAGTGGACCGATTCCTTGTGCGGAGAAAATTCCCCAAACCATCACACTTCCTCCACCGTGCTTTACAGTAGGAATTTGGTACCGAGCGTCATTTCTGGTACCCGTAGGACGTCGTACATGTTGTCGGCCATCGCTTCCAAAAAGATTAAATTTAGATTCATCTGAGAAAGCTACTTTTTTCCAATCTTCGACTGTCCAATTTTTGTGAATCTTAGCAAACTGTAATCGGGCTTTCCTGTTCTTTTTACTGATTAGCGGTTTTCTAATATCTATACGGCCAAAAAGTCCTACATCATGTAGTCTTCGTGTCACAGTGCTACGACTAACATCGGCAAGATTCTCATTCTGTAACTCGCGTGCAATTTGAGCAGCAGTTTTCCTTATATCTGCAGTTGACTTGCGTTTAATGACTCGATCTACTTTTTTAGATGTCTTTCGTGGTCTTCCACTACGCGGGCGATCTTCCAAACTGTATCCAGCACGATACCTAGCAATAATATCATTCACGGTTGATTTTCCTATCGATAATAATGAAGCAATCTCACGAGAACACTTTCCATTTTCAGAAAATTTAATTACTCTCTCTCGAATTTGTACTTGCGTATTGCCGAGCCATGTTTAAGCTCTCAGGACTTCCTACGAACTAAGTGTATTCATTGAACGCAATATTATGTAAATATAAACAAATAACTCGAGGCCTACTATGGGTAATACAAAATGGCCGGAAACTTTTGCACATGTAAATATGACATTTACAACAATAAATATTTTCATAAACATAAACAATATTTTTTCACTATATTATTTTGTTACCTATATGGTATACTCGCAACTGGTAATAAGTAAAATTTTATTAGGGTTTTAAAAAAAAAATTAGAGTATAAAATGTTACTGGCCGGAAACTTTTGCACGCCACTGTATATATCGGTGTCTCATAAGCACATATAGATCAGTATCTCACATATATATAATATAAAAATTTTAAAAATAAATTTATTTAAAAAATAAATTTTAAATAAATTTATATATATATAAAATAAAAATATAATAACTATAATGTTTACTGGCTAGAGATAATTACTAAACAGCTAATATATTAGAAAAATGGTTTAAGAATTTTCGAATGCTAACAAATTTATGAATAATAATGGCTAGACAATAGCTAGCTAATTTTTTAAAGGTTTTCAGCACCATCTATTACAACATTTACAGTGTAAGAGCTAGAAAAGTACTGGGTAGCCAAGAAGTATTCGTAAATTATTAGTTCATACTGAGCTAGTCAATGGCTAGATATTATATCTAGCCTGCATGATACAGTCACTAGCTGCAAAATAACATTGGCTAGACAAATTTCCACTCGGGTTGTTCAACTTTTAATTTTGTATGAGTTCTTATGGAGTAGCCGTATATTCTCACTTGTATAAATGAAATTATAAAGAAATATCACTTAGAATAGAATCACAAGTAGTAGAACAGAATAGAAAGTTAAAATAAAGTCAATTTGATGTTATATTGATCAATTTACATCATGCTTGGTCATGATTTCGTTAATATGACATCAAATTGACATTACTTTTTATTTTCTGTTCTACTTGGACATTGAAAATATTCTGAAACTTTGTTTATAAGTTAATTAAATATTAAGTGGTTTCTAAAAAAAGTTGATATCAAGATTCACTAATTTATTCTCGAGTTATTAACGAAAAATGAGGCAAAAATTGCGAAAATGTGCTATGATATACTCTTGAATATTACAATATGTTAATCATATTTTTTTACATATCTTATGTATTTTAAGTAAGATTCGGTGTCTGTTATGCATTAAATATTATTGATATACGAAAGATTTTTTCGTTTCATGCAGTCTTGTAGTATTAGGCCTAAAAGTTTTTTGCTGATAATCACAAAATTCGCAAAATATGCACATATTTATTTACAGTGCCAAATGTTACATTAACTAGTATTATTTAAGGATAAGAAGGATAAGAAGGCTTTACAGGATAAGAATACAATGTGGTGCATATCTTAAACCAAGAAAGTATAAAATGTCATCAATTTTAAATTTATGTGTAAAATTTGATATATAAAGTTTTATATATGTTTTGTGTAGATATATCTTACCAGGAACAGTGAGTAATCCCATTTCTCCAAATATTGGTGGAAGAAATTTATACATTATATTTTTATCCATACAATTTTTGCTATTTAAGATAGTCTGCAATATCGAAAAATTAATTTTACTGCATTATAGTAACTTGTATATATGTATTCTTATACGTATACAGTTGATGTGAATAATAAAGTTCAAACTTCAAAACTTTTCTTTGCCAATAAATAAGAATAAACAGATTTCAATTTTCATTGAACCGTCTGGCCTATTTTATTGATTGTTAATACAACGTTTTGACCTCTGATTTGGATCCTTATCAAGTGTATAAAGTTTTACATGTAACTCTGATGGAAGACGCACGCTAATATCTGCCTTGTTGACATTGCGCCCAAGCTATATCATTCTAGAGCTATATCTTTAGAAGCTAATTTTGATCAAGAATTGTCAGTGACGGATAGAAACGTGTACAATTAATTGTATATATTATAGAACTCACATATTTTTTTTTGTGCAGCGTAGACATGACTTCGTCAGAGTTAATAAGTAAAAACATGATGACATTACTTCGTGTGGAACATGTCACATTATAACCATATTTCCTAAGTGACTGTTACAAATGTGCAATGATAGAAACCAATGTCAGGAAATAAAATAGCAAATAATAACAATACAGTCAAACGGTAAGATCATACAAACATTACAAATGTGTCGAAAGAAATAACAGTAAGAACAACATGGTGGTCACGATTATTAAAAATAGTGTGAAGACTATAATAGCATTTAGAACGAAGTAAGTAAGTAAAGAAGTAAAGAAATTCCGAATATTAAAATTGATGTAGAAACTAAACCACATCAATAACCTTATCATACACTGCTGTAAGTCTCAGTGTCACTCTGCAAATTTATGGTATACGCGATATTTCTTTATGAAAAGAAATTTCGACGATCTCTCTCTTTTTGATGTTCGGTTCTTTATGTAAAATTATAGGTGTTGTGTCCAATTCAAATCATGCGACTGAAAGACGCGATGCTTACTAACGACCGAGAGACTATCATTATGATTTTTTAAATTATTACGATGTTTATTCATACGTGTTTGCAGATGTTTCTTTGTTTAACCAATATATGAAGCATGACTGAGTACAGCTCAATTTATAGACTATATCGGTTTGTTTTAGATCAGCTTCTTTCCATTTTCCGATAACGTTGTTGAGTTTTTTAGAGATCGAAAAAACAACATCAACACCAAAATTTTTTAATTTTTTGCACAGATTTTCGCTACGACTTTAATGTACTGAATAACCGTTCTATTTTTTTGCATCGCTCAATGGCAATCTGTCAGATTTACTACTATCAATTGCATGGCTTTTTAATGTGTTGAGTCTATTGGATAAAGATCCAAATCAGAAGTCGAAACGTTATGTTAACAATTAATAAAATTGACCAGACGCACAGTGGGTCAAAAGGCGATTTTTTGAACAAATCAACTTTCCGAAGGTTCTACTCGACGGATTGACATGTATTTTTTTTTAAATTAAAGCTTAATTAATTCGGAAAAAACTCCGTCACGTCCGATTTTTAAATTTCATTTTTATTTTTTTATAAAAATTTGTGGATTAATATATCGAAGAAATTATCTTCGGTTCATTCTTGATCGTATTAAAAATAAGAAAACGTAGGTACATTTGGATGAAAAGTGTTTATAAACGGGAGACAACAAATTGAAGTCAGAAATAAAAATGTTAAAATTCAAAATTCAACGAATCCAATACGGTGGATAAGATTTTGAAAAACGTTTTAACCAATTATATTTCTTTTGAATAGAAATCAGGCACTCTTTATTGGAGAGTGAATTTTTCATATTTAAAAAAATTTTTTTTTCATATTTCTTTAATATTGTACTCTTTTTACAATGAGACAAACAAATTTCATATATAATCTTCTTCATATACAATGTTATTTTGATATATGCTTATTAATTTCATGTATAAAAATTTTTAGACTTATAAATTACATGTATCCGAAAAATCCACTCTTATACTGATTGTGAGTAAACATATTTTTCTTGATAAAAATTTGCAAAAATTAAAGTTTTAACGAAATTTGGAAAGCGTATACGAACGATATTCTGAATCGAAACATTTGGAATTTTTTACTCAATAAAAAGTGGAATTTCATTCCCAAGGGGTGGCAATTTCACTCTAAAGGAATAACAATTTCAATTATTCAAAAATATAAGAAAGCATTCAAGTTTAGCAAGAAACAGTACGTTCAGAGTGTGTATCTTTATTCTGTATGCGTGTTTTTATTTTCACTCGATGGGGAGTGAAGTCTTGCTCAAATAAATTTAAAGAGAATTGAAGCATTATATTCCAAATTTCATGTTGAATTATACAAAAATTTCAATACAATACATTAATTATAAAAATTTGCATTTTTCAAAATCTTATCCACGTTGGGTTAACAATTAATAAAATTGGCCAGACGGGACGATGAAAATTGAAATTTGAATAATAAAGGTTATACATGAATATACATACACGTATAATTTATATATAGTTTAAAGTATATAACTACTTATTTTAAGATACAATAGCAAAAACATTATATTATAAATATGAACATTTTTTACTTACTTTTGCGTCATTTGGTTCGTATATTACAATAAATAACTTGCTACCCAACCAAAATTGAAAAGGAGATGAATACTTTTCTGACTGCTTCAATACAATATCCAGGAATTCTAAAAATTTTAGTACATCTTAGAGATATATCTTCATAAAATGACTTATTTAAATGTTAACATTTTACCAAAATAAAAAATTACATGAATTGTAATTGTGCATATATACATATACATGTCATTATATATATATATATATATATATATATATATATATATATGTATATGTATATATATATATATATCTCTATATATATATATATATATATATATACAGGGTGTCCCATCGCACTTGTACAAACGCTCGTGAGCAGGTAGAGCACAGTAAACTGAACAGAAAAGTTCTGTACTATTTTGTTAACACATGATAAGGTATTATTTGACAGGCAAACTGGCCACGTGAAGGCTTTTCAGCCAATCAATAAATGATCTGCGCGCCGAACATGGATTGTCAGCCTAACGCAGTCAAACAACGAATTAAAATCATCTTTCGATTTTAATCGTTTTGAATGTTTGGTAAATTGAATAAAGAATTTATTGCGAAAAATATTACCTCAGCCAGGATTCGAACCTGGAACTCCCCCATTCCGTGCGGGCGTCATACCAATTCGACCACCAAGGCATGTGATAATATTTATCGCAATAATCGATACACTTAGTGCGAGCTTATTATTTAAGCAGCGCCTCTAGTGGGGAACACCATCATTTTAAGTCAGTGGTGGGATACAACTTTGAAAATAGTCTTTTCTTCGCCAGTAATTAAGATAACACATGATAAGGTATTATTTGACAGGCAAACTGGCCACGTGAAGGCTTTTCAGCCAATCAATAAATGTTAAATTCGCATTTTGTTAAATTCGCAATAATAAGCGAAATATTTAATATTAAAGTTAGACAAATAAGAGCGCGCCGAGGTACAAGGAAGCAAGTGCTCGAGCTGCCCTAGCTATGGAAGGTCTTTATATCATTTTCCTTATTAATTGGAGTACCATATTTTTTTCTATAGCGTTGGTGGAATTCGCGAGAAAACATGCTGCCGATAATAATTACGAGACAACCGATAATGAACGTTTAGGAAGAGGAAAAAGAGTTATCATACCAAACGTTTAGTATTCAAGTGATGAAAAGCACTGCCGGAAAATCAAACGGAAATACTTACAAAGTACATACCTGTATACCAATAGTATATTTAAATTTATAAAAGTTTATTTTTAACTGTTAATCTAATCTATTTCAAATACTGATACAATAACTGTTTCTTTTTTTTCTTTACCTACGTTAGACCAAAATACTACTTTATTTTAAAAAAATGCATTTAATATTTTTAAATTTTCACAGAAAAAGAGCAGTCAAGTTTCGAATCAACCCTGTTACCCACATGTCCACAAAGTTTGGATATTATAATTAATGAGAAAGAAGTGGTCTGTAACCAAATGAAAACGACACTGTCAGTGTCAGAAGGTATATTTTTTTAAGTTTCATGTGATAACTTATCATTGTCTTCAAGAATCATGTTTAGTTTTATTATAATTATTTTAACTGAATTCATGTGTGTACTTGCTCTGTCACCTTCTTTATTGAATTTTCTTATTATTTAAAAGTGATAACACACATGAAATCAATTAAAAGAATTATAATGTGACTCAACATGATTTCTGAAGATATATTTTTAATTCAAAATAATAAAACTGTGTGGAAAATTAATTTGGAATATTAATGGCATATGCTATAATGATTTTGATTTGCTAGGTGAAGAATTCGAAAAAAATTCATCAGATGATGTTTCAGAGAAAGGTATTACAGAAATTATAATTGCAGTGAATTCACTTTTCTTTGTCAAATAATACTATCATTCTTTTCTATCTTTTTTTCGTCAATTATATACTATTATTGAAATTTTATTCATGATCTACATTCTTTAATGTAATAATAATATTTGAATAATATAGAACTTGTGACTCCAGTGTTCAATATACGAATTCACTTTTGTTTGTCAAATAGCACTATCATTCTTTTCTATCTTTTTTTCGTCAATTATATACTATTATTGAAATTTTATTCATGATCTACATTCTTTAATGTAATAATAATATTTGAATAATATAGAACTTGTGATTGCAGTGTTCAATATACGAAAGGGCGGCAGGATGAATCAAGAGATATTTATTCGTGCATTGCATGGTGATAACTTTTTAATACACTGGTTTAACTTTTTTTCTTTAATACCTTTTTTTATTAAATAAATATATTTTATATATATAATATAATATTATATTATAATATAATATCATATTTAAATATTATAAATATAAATATTATATTTTATAATAAATATATTGTAATAAAATCATATATTTTTTCAAAATTACCACATTTGTTCTGTTCTCCAAAAACAAGACAATATTGGTTTTTTTGGAAAGTTATAAAAGTTTGATACTATTGATACGATACTCTACTATTCGATAAAAATAAATTCAGCAGAAATTTTTTTATCTAACAAAACTTACGTAATTTTCAGAAAAATAGTCTCGTTTTTTGAAGTATAAATTGATTATAATACGATAATATGTTAAAGATGAAGCTTCGGGCTTAAAATGCTTCTTTAGTCTTTTACAATAATGTTTCGTCGCGTTTCAGTCTTTTTCAGACTCAAGACCAATTTTGCAATCTCTCTAAAAAACTTTACTTATTTTTATGTGTAGAATACGATGCAATCATCGATATTGACTTGATATATATTTGCTATATATATTGGTATTTTTTAATATAATAATATTTGTATGTTACAGTTCACTTGACACCGGTAGCGAACGTACGAAGAGGTGGCCGATTAGAAAACTTTACATCACGTAGTGAGAACTTTTCTGTGATGTCGTTAATGCACAGTTCTTTTTTTTGTAAATTACTTTTTTTTAAACAACAATTAATACATTCTTGACCGCGTATTACTAAATAGTAAGAAATAAACTTCAATTTGCCTTTTTGCGGTCGAGCCTGGATCTTTTTGCCAATCAATGATCTGCGCAATCACAGTACACAATTAAATACAAGGTGCGCGTCGACACTGTCGTTGGTGAAACGCAAATCACCAACATAAAATCAACCCCATCCCCTACATATAAATAATTTATTGCAAAAAATATTACCTCAGCCAGGATTCGAACCTGGAACTCCCCCATTTCGTGCGGGCGTCATACCAATTCGACTACCGAGGCATGTGATAATATTTATCGCAATAACAAGTACATATTGTAAGAACGTCTTTATTTTCGGCGACGTATGTTAAACAACAATTAATACATTCTTGACCGCGTATTACTAAATAGTAAGAAATAAACTTCAATTTGCCTTTTTTTTGCAATCGAGCCTCAATCTTTTTGCCAATCAATGATCTGCATGAATCAAGTTGATTTTATGTTGGTGATTTGCGTTTCAAGTTCGACAGTGTCGACGCGCACCTTGTATTTAATTGTGTACTGTGATTGCGCAGATCATTGATTGGCAAAAAGATCCAAGCTCAACCGCAAAAAAAGCAAATTGAAGTTTATTTTTTACTATTTTGAATATCTCATCTTATTTCGATAAAAAAAATTCACAAAGAAAAATTTAAAAAATACATACCAATCACACTACAATGTAAATATAAAATTTCTGCGAGCTGTGCTGAATTGTGCTAAGTTGTGCTATTCAAACTCTACAAGACACATGCATGAAAAGCAAGGATTAGCTTGGGCGGGTCGATAAAATTAAAAAAAAGGAGTGAAGGTGAAAAAAAATTTGACATTTTTGAATTTTTTGTTGTTGTGCCGTATTGTGCTACAATTGTGCTAATTTGTGCCGCAAACGCGAGATCGATAACATCAATAACAATTTTTTCATCCTCACCCCTTTTTTTTAAATTTTATCGACCCCCCAAGCTAATCCTTGCTTTTCATGCATGTGTTTTGTAGAGTTTGAATAGCACAACTTAGCACAATTCAGCACAGCTCGCAGAAATTTTATATTTACATTGTAGTGTGATTGATATGTATTTTTTAAATTTTTCTTTGTGAATTTTTTTTATCGAAATAAGATGCAAAATATTTGATATGCAGATCATTGATCAAAATAAGTTTATTTCTTACTATTTAGTAATACGTAAGAAAATAAACTTCAATTTGCCTTTTTGCGGTCGAGCCTGGATTTATTGCGAAAAATATTACCTTCAATCCAGGATTTTTTGCATTATTTATATGTAGGGGATGGGGGGTCTTATTAACACAACATTTGGAATCAAATTGATTTTATGTTGGTGATTTGCGTTTCAAGTTCGACAGTGTCGACGCGCATCTTGTATTTAATTGTGTACTGTGATTGCGCAGATCATTGATTGGCAAAAAGATCCAGGCTCGACCGCTAAAAGGCAAATTGAAGTTTATTTCTTGTTACTTTTTTTTCTCGAAACATATAAAACAAAGTGTTTGTAATTTTCAGACATTCTATTTTGTCTGAGTAGCATAAATTGAAAAAAGTATGTTAAAAAAATTGTCGATAGTGTATTAAAGATGAAGCTTATTTAGACTTTAAAATGCTTTTGTAGCTATAGCAATGATTTTTCGGCTTGATACATTCGTTTATAGAAGACAATTTTTTTTCTCTGAAAATTATTTTCTATTTTCTTGCATAGAATATTATACGGTTATCGAAATTTGATTTGCGCCATACAATTTTTTAATGGAATAATAATATTTGAATATTACAGAACTCTTGACTCCGATATCCAACGTGCGAAAGAGTGGCACGTCCGACAGCAAGAAATCATTACACTGAATGGTAAGATTTTTGTTGTATTGTTGATCGTCTGCCAAGAAGAGGTGATGAGTTTCTTATATAGTATTCCAATGTGGTTTGAGTTTTTTTCTAGGTAGTTCTAGATCGTAATTTAAAAATCTTAGCTTATTTTTCATCGAATACAAAGTTTTTGTGCTTCAAGTAGACAACGTAACAACAAGCAAAGAAAAAGAAATATGTTGCATTCCACATATTAGAATCATCTTAGAATATGCAGAAACATCCAAATTCTCAGTACTAATAAGCTAATAAAATTACTGAATAATTAGAATACATGGCTTAGCAAAACTGTGAACGCATTTACATTATTTGCACCATGAACCAAAAAATTAACTAAAATTCATGAAATTTTTGCATTACTTTAATCACTTACAACTCCGTTAAAAATAATCGTAGAGTGATAATTGTTTTTTATCATTATTTTTGATAAAAGTATATAACGGTCTGAAAAAGTGTTTAGTTTAAAAAGTTTCACGGGGTTGAAACATTTTCTTCGCAAATTTTGTAAACAGTACATTAAAATATGGATTTTTTTGCAATTAAAAAAATTGATTGTTGTAAGATTTTTTTCGTGAAGTTATGGCAAAATCAATTTTTTGTTTATTTTTTCTACAGTAACGCAAAAATTTCCCGATGCTCATGACGAGGAAGTTTGTGGTTGAATTTGGTACATCATAAGAGTGTGTGTATTTGCACTAAATTCAAATTATCGCAATTGGCTGCCTTAGCTTCGGATGACCTCTTGAAAACGTTCGGGTATTTGATGTAGACTCACTTGGGTGCTTTTGTAACCGGATTTCGCATCATATTGGATGGTCTATGAATTTAAATCTCATCGAGCCTGTATGAGATCTGATAGGAAGAAGTCTTCGTAATTTTGGGAAAATCACTATCTAATCTCCGAAAATTGAACGCAGTGCTCAATCGAATATGGTACTTTTTTGTCTGCATCAATTGCCCGTACTAGCAAAAGCACCATTCGAGCCTGCTCGAACGTTTTTAAGGGGTTACTCAAAGACGAGATGGCAAATTGTGATTTTAAAATTTATTACATAAACACGCGCTTGATACGTCACATCTGACTAGCAACCTCCTCGTAATGCACTTCGGGTAATGTTTGCAGCATTAGAGAAGAAATGCATAAAAAATTGAATTTGTAACAACTCCGCGAGAAAAAATCGTACGATTTTCAATTTTTTTAATTACACAGAAAGATTCTTATTTTAACGCACTATTTACAGAATTTGCGAAAAAACTTTATTTTGTCTCATGGAACTTTTCAAACTGAGCACTTTTTTTAGACCATTACATACTCTCACTTTTAGATTGATAACAACAAAAGTTTTAAACGAATATCAAATTATCATGAGTGCATTTTAAAGAGAAAAATTTACGCTTCAAAATGAATGATAATTATCTCTCTGCGATCATTTTAACGGAATTGTGAGTGCTAAAGTAATGCAAAAATTTCATGTATTTTACCTATGTGTTAATTTTGTGGTTCAGTGTATATACTATACTATTAATAATATTTATGTATGTTGTATGTGTATTTTTTGGTGCACATGTGCGGAATAATTCACACCAATATTTTATTGATGTCGTAGAGAAAGTAAACAAAGTGACACGGATTTTCACATCCTTCGAAGTGTAGATCCGCGACATAAAAGATTTAATTTGTTTAATGCGAATTGAAAAAAAAAATTTTTTTTAAATCGGATGTCCGAACAGATAGAAGAGAAAAATTCGATTTTTATGGAATTACTTTCATTAAAAACTTTGTAGAATATTAAAGAAATGAAATCTTTGCTCGCAATGAGGCAGTAACTGAATTCGTATGTTTCATACCTGTATTTTTGTTTTTCTCGTCTATTTTTAGTAAATGCAAGGGCTGAATTATATTATATGCATATTTTTTCAGAAATGTACCAAGGTAGGTGGGCATAGTCCAAAAGATCATATATGCAGAATACTGAGCAAAGTTTTCAGTAACGGCTGCGCTGTGCTTTGTTCATGGAAGGGGATCAAAAACAATTTCCGGATTAATAATTTACAAATGCTAAAAATGATTCAACGTATACATATATGATACAACCTACATATATTATATATATAATATATATATATATATATATATATATATATAAGCTGGTGTATTAATATCTGCAAAACTGTATTAAAAAAATATTCGTGTAATTTTTAATTGATTCTTTTATTATTTTATATTTTAGAGGAAATTCTCACAAAATGTCATTTACTGACAAGGGAAGTGCACAACTGGAACCGATTTGATTCTTTTTTAAATATGTTTGTGAATAATTTTGGTTTACCGACAAAATTTAACAAAAAGAACGCGATACATAATCTTATAAAAGATTTTGAAAAAAGTAATAACACAAATACCATCAAAAAATTAGCCCCAATTAGAAATTTAGCGTTACCTCTCATGTATGACTTTATCAAAAAGAAAGATACTTTGAGTAAAACAGAAAAAGATCTTAAATCATTGGTCAAGACAACTGCCCTTTTTAAAAATAAACATCCAGAAATAATATTCACTAGGGCTGACAAGGGCAATATTACGGTAGCACTCGAGAGAAAACGGTACGTTACAGAAATGGAAAAGATCCTAGATGACAATAATACCTACATTAAAGTCAAGAAGAATCCGATTGTGAATATAGAAAAGAGCCTGAATTCCACCCTAAAAAGTTGGTTTGATAAAAAATATATAAATAAAATTGAGCTATTCCAATTACGATCAAGCGATTCTCTTCTCCCAAAAGCGTACGGTCTCCCAAAAATTCATAAGGAGACACTTAGTTATAGAGTTATCGTTTCGTCTGTCAATACCGCGCTACATAATGTGGGAATGTACTTGCAAAAAATTATTTCTGAGGGAGTTCCTAGAAGTAGCAGGAGTATAAAAAATGGCAAAGAGCTATATAAAAGAATATCAGGAATGAAATTGGCAAGTTCAGACACGATCTTCTCTTTGGATGTCGTGTCCCTTTTTACTAATATCCCTTTGGAACTTGCATTGGAGAGCCTCTCAAAAAGATGGAATCACATTAAACAAAATACTAGTATTCCAAAATCCGAATTCATAGATCTAATTAAATTTATAATGGAGTCTACATTCTTTATTTTCAACAACAATGTCTATAAGCAAAGCTTTGGTACCCCGATGGGATCCCCTTTGTCACCGATTCTAGCAGACTTAGTAATGCAAGACCTCGAAAAAACTATCCTTGACTCTTTAGATTTCCATATAGAGTTTTATTTCAGATATGTGGATGATATCATTATGTCTGCACCATCACATGAAATAAATAATATTCATAACAAATTTAATAAGTATCATGAAAGATTAAAATTCACCATAGAACATTGCGTCAATAATGAGATCAGCTTCTTAGACACAAAAATCATACAACAAGAGGGAACAATCTATTTAGATTGGTTCCATAAAAAAACGTTCTCGGGTAGATTCCTTTCCTTTTTCTCCGAACATCCTTATAATCACAAAATAAGTATTATCTATAATCTAATTGACAGGGCTATTTTCCTTTCCCATCCTATATTCCACGAAAAAAATATTAACTTGTGTATTAGATTATTATTGGACAACGGCTATCCATTGGACACGATTTTTTATTGTGTACAAACTAAATTAAATAAACTCACATCAATTGCACAAAATAATAAAGACACAACGATACTTAACGATGACTCCGATGGTACACAAAAACAGTACATAGGTTTGCCATATGTTAAAAAAATTACTAATAGAATTTCTGCTAGTCTTAAAGAATCGGATCTAAAATTAGGACTTAGATGTATTAACAACCTTAACAGATTTATCAGAGTTCCTAAAGACAGTACAAAGAAGTTGGAAATGAAGAATGTAGTTTATAAAATACAATGCAAAGATTGTGAGGCCTCCTATGTAGGACAAACGAAAAGACAGCTGGCAACTAGATTAAGGGAACATAAGTATAACTTGAGACAAGACCCGTCAAAACACTCGGTCGTAACGGAGCACACTGTACAATGTGATCACTCCTTTGATTGGGATAACGTTAAGATACTTGACATCGAGTCTAACTACCAAAAGAGACTAATATCAGAAATGATACATATTAGATCCCAAAAAAGGAGTATCAATTTACAAAGAGATACTGAACAGTTAAACGAAATATATCTAGATGTCATCTCGGAATTTACAAAATAATTAGTTTTAACATCGGTTAATGTATATAGGCAGAAAAACAATGATATATGTAATTTCGTGTTTTGCCCTCTGGTGACTCGACAAATTTCGGTGTAGCGATGACTTGTTTTTGCATACTCTTACAAATTGGTTTTAACAGTCACAGAAGTAAGATGTGTTTCTTCCTCTCTTTTACCATCCAAAAATTCAAGACTGATTTATAGACAATAAAAAAAGGTATGGTTTTACACCCCATCACACAAAACAATTTAACTCCTTTAAACATTTGTTAACATACATGAAACATTCAGATCATACAGTCTCACATTTAACAATACAAGTTCCATTAAATTAATATGTAGTTTCTCTTGGTACATTAGAGAGTATGTTGGGACAGTTATCGCTCCACCGAACCTACCAGTTAGGAGGACACCCTATGACTTCCGAATTTTATAACATGACAATGGTATTCTCACTGCGAAGAGGATGCCGTGCTACACTTCGAATTTCTGTGTGAGATGAGTTTTCGTTGCGTTCACTGAAGAGGACTCCGTGAGTTCGAAACGCGTATGACATTTATATATTTAATGTACAATTTTTTTAATATACAACTTAAACCATTACAATCAATTTTGTCATCATTGGCCGGCTCTTAAAAGGCTTATGTTATTCTTTTTTTATATTTAAATATGTTGTTATATGTACAAATCTAAGAGACACATATTTTTTTATATGGGCTACTTTTGACTTTTAAGAGGTTAAACACTCCTTTGAAAAAAAATTTTTATCTTTCAAGGTGAATATCTTTGAAACTATTAGAGATAGAAAAAAAATTCAAACGGGGTATTAAATGGCTTGATGAGTACTATAAAATAATGCAAAAAATTTTTTTCTTTTTTCTTTTTTTTTCAAAAAATCTTACCCCTTTAACTTTTTTTTCAAAATTTTGAATTTTTGTTTTCATCAAATTAAAGGTTATTTTTTAACGAATTTATCCATGTATATTAAAGTTATGTTGCGTAATATCATTTTCAAGAAATCATTACAAACCCCTCCGTATATACGTTATTCGTGCTCGTATTGTATCTACTATGTGCGTAAGTGTAATAACACCGGCACACAAAAAAAAAAGTGGTCTGTACATTTGACTAGACCCACTTAAGCTTATGTATTTCGATGCGCGGATTCCAAATCTGTAGTCTGTTTTACCCGTACACCCTCAAAATTTTGAGTAAATTGCAAAAAACCGCAAAAAATGGCAAAAAATCGCGAAAAATCGCAGTTGTGCGAATGGAAAAATTTTTCTCGAACTATATCAAGTATATTTTTTATGTATTTTGATGCGCTGAATCCAAATCTGAAGTTGATTGATCTCGTTGACCCTTCAAATTTAGAGTAAATTGCGGAAAACCGCTAAAAATATTTAAAAAATAAAAAAAATAGTCATGAAGTAGTAGATAATATCAAAAAATAGTATTGTTCTTACTCACAGTAATGAACTAAATATGATTCCTTTCAAATTATGCTATAAAATTTATAGATTGTAATTAAATTTAAAAAAAAACGATCTTCATTAAGTTTACACTGTTCTTCGCTTATATCGAACTCTTTTCTCTTCGAATGTTCTATGCAATGGGTTTCTTTTCTCCAAGTTGAAAAAGGGGATTGTCGATGGTCCACAAATTCGGAGTTTATTTGAAGACGGAAATTTTATCGGACAAATGGATGACACTAAGGAAGCAACTTGGAAAAGTTTTAAAAATGTTTCACAGAATTTTTTGGGAAATAATAAGAGTGAGAATTACGAGGAATTGGTTGAAGAGTTATTGGAAAATTACAAAAATTTGGGTTGCTTGATGAATCTCAAATTGCACTTTCTTCATTCTCATCTAGACTACTTTCCACAAAACCTTGGAGACTACAGTGAAGAACAAGGAGAACGATTTCACCAAGACATAAGTGAAATGGAGAATAGGTATCAAGGAAGGTGGAACGTCAACATGATGGCAGATTTTTGCTGGACTTTGAAGAGAGAAGTAACCACAAATAATAAAAAACGAAAGAGAAACCCATTGCATAGAACATTCGAAGAGAAAAGAGTTCGATATAAGCGAAGAACAGTGTAAACTTAATGAAGATCGTTTTTTTTTTTTAATTTAATTACAATCTATAAATTTTATAGCATAATTTGAAAGGAATCATATTTAGTTCATTACTGTGAGTAAGAACAATACTATTTTTTGATATTATCTACTACTTCATGACTATTTTTTTTATTTTTTAAATATTTTTAGCGGTTTTCCGCAATTTACTCTAAATTTGAAGGGTCAACGAGATCAATCAACTTCAGATTTGGATTCAGCGCATCAAAATACATAAAAAATATACTTGATATAGTTCGAGAAAAATTTTTCCATTCGCACAACTGCGATTTTTCGCGATTTTTTGCCATTTTTTGCGGTTTTTTGCAATTTACTCAAAATTTTGAGGGTGTACGGGTAAAACAGACTACAGATTTGGAATCCGCGCATCGAAATACATAAGCTTAGATGGGTCTAGTCAAATGTACAGACCACTTTTTTTTGTGTGTGCCGGTGTAATTATCGTCGAAATAAAAAATTTAAAAAATGTTAAATTTGTACAAAAATAAGCTTCTATTTGTGGCGATAAAAAATTTTTGAAATTTTGAAGAAAGAGTGATGGAAATATTTTAAAATTTTAAATTTTTAAAAAATTTCTTTTGCACTGTTTTTATAAAGTACTCCTAAAATCATTCAACTTTTATTACATGATATTTTTCTAGTATTACAGATTATAAAAAACATTAAGAATTAGGGTTGTTTTTATTATACCTTCTTAAAGTTATTAAAACCTTTGTATTCATCTCTGTACCTATTTCCTTAATTTAAGATTATTTTCTCTTACAACTATTTTTGTTCCAACGCTCTAACATCTTGTTTATTTATTAGTTTATATATTAGTTTTGCGCAATAATATCTACACGTAATTAATAATGAAATAATTATTGAATGTTTACATAATAAATTTATACTTTTTATTATTTACTCATTATATACATTACAATAATGATATTTGACGAAAAATTGTTTTAAACATAATGACTGTTTGCACCAAGATCTTGCATCTTACTACAGCTATATTATTGAAACCTTCGATATCACATGTTGTTGAAGTTTTATCAAAATTGAATTGTACTCGATTTTCAAATTCTTCTGGTCCTTCGTTCGTATACCCACGTTTAAACCACAAATATTTGAATAAATTGTGATACGGCGAGCTCAGCATGTCACGTTTCAAAATTGTGTGACAAACACGATTTTAAAATATTTCCCTCACTCTTTCTTCAAAATTTCAAAAATTTTTTATCGCCACAAATAGAAGCTTATTTTTGTACAAATTTAACATTTTTTTAAATTTTTTATTTCGACGATAATTACACTGGTCGACAAAAAATGACTTTTTTTCTGATTCAAGCATCGGACTAGGCTTATCTTGTAGATTTTTCATCGCTGAACACGAATCTGGCCTCATAAATTGCCTATCACGTCAGGATTTTGAGAAAAATGGACTCAAAAACTCAAAAAACCCTGTTTTTGCCTTTTTTTGATCACTTGTAGATTATGAAACTAAGGTTTTAGAAGTCTTTACATAGGCTTCAATTGAAGCTTGAACCTTCAGCTAAAAGAATCAAATCGAAAAAACCTTGAATCAATCATAATTTTTCATGTAGTACAACTTTTTCATGCGTGCGAACTCTCGTTGCACACATAGTGTGTGCAGTGGCATACTTACTCTTTCTTGGGTGTGTGTGTGTGTGTGTGTGTGTGTGTGGGTGCACACACACACGTGCACACACACATGGGGGAAAATTTCTCAAGTGTCCCAACGAAAAAAATCAAGGTCGCACAATCGAGCTGCAAATTGGCTCAATTGTTGCTCTATCGAATAGTAGTTCATGGCCCAAAATTTATTTAATTCCTTTCCCAATTCGCCGAGATAGAGGGGGGTGAAGTTTTAGGGTTCTACCGATTATTCGTGTATTTAAGTGATTGTAACATTTCATGCATCGCTCCAAACAAAATTTTACTAGAGACCTTTTTTCTTCATTTTTTTATGACCTTTCACGCGATTACTTTAATTTTTTTCTAAAATTAAATTTTAACCCTTTCTTTGGCAAATTAAACATAAAAATCTCTTTTTTACCAAGATGGACAACTTTTAACGCTCTGAAAAGTATCTAGAATGAAAGCTGAGGTTTTTTCCTATAAGTATACCAAATTTCAAGAGGGCTTTTTTTTTTGTTCACGAGTTATTAAATAAAATGTTTGCATGTATGCATGCAAACAAAAAAAAGCCCTCTTGAAATTTGGTATACTTATAGGAAAAAACCTCAGCTTTCATTCTAGATACTTTTCAGAGCGTCAAAAGTTGTCCATCTTGGTAAAAAAGAGATTTTTATGTTTAATTTGCCAAAGAAAGGGTTAAAATTTAATTTTAGAAAAAAATTAAAGTAATCGCGTGAAAGGTCATAAAAAAATGAAGAAAAAAGGTCTCTAGTAAAATTTTGTTTGGAGCGATGCATGAAATGTTACAATCACTTAAATACACGAATAATCGGTAGAACCCCAAAACTTCACCCCCCCTCTATCTCGGCGAATTGGGAAAGGAATTAAATAAATTTTGGGCCATGAACTACTATTCGATAGAGCAACAATTGAGCCAATTTGCAGCTCGATTGTGCGACCTTGATTTTTTTCGTTGGGACACTTGAGAAATTTTCCCCCGTATGCAAACATTTTATTTAATAACTCGTGAACAAAAAAAAAAGCCCTCTTGAAATTTGGTATACTTATAGGAAAAAACCTCAGCTTTCATTCTAGATACTTTTCAGAGCGTTAAAAGTTGTCCATCTTGGTAAAAAAGAGATTTTTATGTTTAATTTGCCAAAGAAAGGGTTAAAATTTAATTTTAGAAAAAAATTAAAGTAATCGCGTGAAAGGTCATAAAAAAATGAAGAAAAAAGGTCTCTAGTAAAATTTTGTTTGGAGCGATGCATGAAATGTTACAATCACTTAAATACACGAATAATCGGTAGAACCCTAAAACTTCACCCCCCTCTATCTCGGCGAATTGGGAAAGGAATTAAATAAATTTTGGGCCATGAACTACTATTCGATAGAGCAACAATTGAGCCAATTTGCAGCTCGATTGTGCGACCTTGATTTTTTTCGTTGGGACACTTGAGAAATTTTCCCCCTATAGATCACTTGAATATCAATCAATAACTGAAGATTAGATTTAAAGAAAGTAACGATAAAAGTAACTGTAAAATACGTTACCGTTACTAAAAAAATGTAACTACGTTTACCATTACAGTTACAGAAAAAAAAGTAATGCCGTTACCAGTCCGTTACCAAAAAAATGTAACTGTAACGGTAACGTAACGGTTACAAGTAACGCGTTACTTCCCATCCCTGTGTTTGTTACCTGATGCTACCACTCGCGTATAAAAGGGACGCACACTGTACGTGCGGTTCAGTCGAGTGTGGATACGTTGAGCGCTAAGGTGTCACAATGTTCACAAACGGTATATTGATTTGTCTGGGAGTCATTGTTATAAGTTACTTTATTTGGAAGTTTGGCCAAAAAGTTTGTATTAGAAGACTAAAAACTTTACCTGGACCAAAAACATTCCCATTTATTGGTTCTTCTTATATTCTTCTGAGACATGATGGTAACTATACAAATACTAATATTTTTATATACTAAAAAAAAATTTGAAAAATTTCTTTTAAAATAAAATTAAAATGTTTATTTTTTTAAGTAAAAGTTCCAAATAAAATTAATTAAAATTAAAACTATTATTAATATAATAATAACTAAAGGTAAGAGTTAAGTTTAATATACATGTAAGACACTATTGTAAGACACATTGTAAGACACTATTTTTTCCGTCAAATTATTTTTTAAACATTGTTTCAATTTCGGAAATCGAGTTATTAATATCAAAAATCAAAATTATATGAGCTTAACACAGTTATATATAAAATTAGATATAAGAAATAATAGCAACAACAGAATTTAAATATAATTAAA
Source organism: Crematogaster levior (assembly GCA_901521435.1). Lineage (NCBI taxonomy): Eukaryota > Metazoa > Arthropoda > Insecta > Hymenoptera > Formicidae > Crematogaster > Crematogaster levior. Next base: position 4,473 of record CABEGB010000086.1, on the reverse strand, counting down.
TTCAAATTTTTCATGAGCAACTTTTTGAAATTTAAAAATATCTAAATAAGAATAAAGTGTATTGCAGTATATGTAAGCTCTAAAATACATCCCCATCAAACACCGGTATATGACAGTAATATAACAACTATGTAACAAGTTATGTTACCTGTATGTTACATGTAATTTAAATGTTAGTTGTCATTTCCCACTCACATAATATAACATACTACATAACATAAATATAACATGTTATATTTATGATACGTAAAAGTTATATTCTGTGAATATTACAATTATATAACGGTAGAAATTGTTATAACTGTTATAATTGTTATAACTGTTATAGGATATATAGATAACTATATACCTATATAGATCCCCAATAACCATTTCTGCAGAGACAAATGTAGGCAACAAATTCTGTTTGCCGAAAGGCTATAGATGCGAAACATACTTTGTCATTGAAAACACTGTTAGCACAATTTCAAAAGAAATTCACCAACATCAGTCAATATACTACTTGACAAAATGATGGTGAATAGCGAGCATGTCTGTCGGAAGCGTTGATAAAAGATTTACGGTAAATATCAAAGTAGCTTTGCCACTACAAACATTATCGGCAAACTGTTCGCACAAATGCAACAGTATCTGGTGATCACAATACACTTCAGATTAACAGTGAATATCGAGCAGATCTGTTGACGTTAACAACAGATTAACGTCAGAAACGTACCAGACTTGTCATCAACAATTTAGTAACAAAAAGCATACAAATATGTTAAAAGTGGTTAAAATAATTTATGCTATGATTCGCTAGTTTTTTACAGCCCATTTGAATAAAAAAATGTATATTTTAATTATGTATATATATGTATATATGTGTATATGCATATAATTTATATATATATTGAACTGTTATAATATATAAATATTTAAAGAATTTTCATTTATAAAATAATCAATGTCTTTATTCATGAACCATTTAAAATCATCGAAATTAAATATGAAGCGTTTAGGAGCATCAAACTGATCGTCATCACTTAATTTTAATGCTTCTACCATTTTTTGCTTAACACTATAAGATATATTTTTATCGAAAAATGATAGGGCCACTGTTTCAGCACTTAAGTACCATAAATGATTCCGAAATTTTCTGAAAACTGCATCGATAAAAATTTTTATCGATCGTTCTATATTGATTCAATATAGAACGATCGATAAAAATTTGTCCGGTTCATGAATAAAGACATTGATTATTTTATAAATGAAAATTCTTTAAAATTTTTTGAACGATTCAATATTAATACAAATTTTCTGCAGTTGGACAGCAGTAAATGGTTAGAAGATCCTGGATATTTAAGAGGTTTAGAAATTGTAAGACATTTAAGAGTAGTCAATGATACTGCAGAAAGAGCTGTAAAATTGTCGGAAGAATATGTTAATGTTTTAGCAAGGAGTGAAGATGACAAACAATATGTAATCCAGATTGTGAGCGAGTATAAAAAAAATTTTCCAAATGTAACTAAAAAATGTTTACTGAAATAAATTGTGCAAACTCAGGTGGTATAATTTAATTCGACTTATGGATTTTTCAACCTTTCAACTTCATACCGTAAAAATTGATCATTTTTAAAAATAAACCTCGAAAATTTACTAAAATAATAATAATTTTGCTGCAAAAGTGAAAAAAATCTGAAATTTAGACATAGTTCAACTTTAACTTCGATTAACTTTTGAAGGGGTCAATTTATCGAAAAATTATAAGAGACCTTTTTTGTAGAGCGTTGAATTTCCCATATGAATATGTGTTTTGTATTGCTGTGGATTAACATACCAGAGAAAAAAAAATTATTTGTAAAAAGTGGCAAAATCCCATGTTATGTAAATGGGAAATATATCGTGTTTGGGGCAAGGTTTATTCTGAATATTAAGGGCTGATTTTGATCTGATAATTTTTTTTAGATGGAAAACTAAAAGTTTAAGGGGCGTCGCAAGAAAAATAATCAAATTGGTAAATAACGGACACCCTAATATATATATATATTTGGGCACTCCTTTGTCCAGGAGATCTGTCTCCAAAGGCGGATGAGTCTTTAACACGTTAAACGCCACGCCGCGCCGGTTTTACGTGCCGTTCCGTTCACGCCATACCCAGTAAACACTATTATATTAATGTTGCATAACAGCAATTAAATGGAATGTTACACATAATATTGCCAACTTGTTACATATAACTTACATGTAAGTTACAATTTCCTACTTATGTATATAACATGTTATGTCACATGTTGCGTTGCAGTTATATTATTGTAATATTTTGTAAAAGATAACTTAAATGTAACTGTTACTTAAATGAATATATAAAAAATATATAAATGCAATCATTTTCATTAATATTTATTTTATTTATTTAAATATTACATACATTTACACAGTTTATATTTCTGTAATAATCAACAAGAAAAACTTTATTATAAAAACATGTTAGTCAAATATTTTAATACATATTTTTTATAATACGCAGTTACTTAAAAGTAACTTATATTTTCTCTAATTTTATAAAAAAATTATAATGCTAAATAAATGAGTATAATGCTAAATGAATGAATAATCATTTATAATTGTAAATACGCCTTTTAAACTGTAAATTATTGCTAAATGAATCTTATAAATAATAAAACTTCTAACACAAAATTACAAAAATTCTTTTTCATATCACTTTATATCTTGCCACAGGCGATAATGACAATTTATATTAATTTTATAAGTCATATCTTATTTTAATAATATTGCATGCTTAGTACTTTTAGTACAATACTTTTATAGTATTTTTAAATAAAGCAAAGAGTAAGAAAGAAACATAAGAAAATGTATCTAAACGTAAAATCTAGAGTAATTGCCTTAATCTTTAAATAAATCAACTAATCTGTATCACAAGTTGTAAGTCTTTTCTGTTATTTGATACTTTTATTTTCTAAAATAAAAAAACAAATATTACAAAATGAAAATAAAAAAAGCATATTAAAAATAAAATAAACAATGAAAAAATATTTGGCAGCAAACATAAAAAGAATTAAATTTTTTAATCATTTAACTTCTAACTTTTACTTCACTTTTTACTCTTTACTTAAAGTTATTGAATTTATGTAATATTACTTAAGATAATAAGCACAAGGTTTATTCGCTCATCTGTCTATTCCTACGATTGGTTTTTTCTTCTCGATCATGTCTTTGCTTTGCAAATCTAAACCATTCGGCTCCTATTTTGTCAAAATCACATTGTGTTAATTTTGCATTTAAATCCAGTATCACATCTGTAAATAAAATATATAATTAAAATGAGACATTTTCATTTAATACCAATAACAGGAAGTACAATAACTCATTAATGTTTATATTGCTTTTAATTTTCTTTTTATTTATTATTTACCTCCTATTGTTTTCATTAACACTAAATCGGCTACACAAAAATTTTCACGGCGACCCTTCCACGAACATTGCATGGCACATTCGTTAGAAAATACTTTTGTTAGGACATTTCTTATATTTTCTTTAGACGTCTCACCACCAATTTTTTGCACAAAGGCTTTCTGAAAAGTTTAATTATAATTTTTATATATGAATAATCTTCTCTTCGCCAGTGATATCAAAACTCAGGAAATAAGGCAATAATTGACGTGCAAACTGGCAATTGATACATTTATTAAAGATCACAACGTTTCGACCATAAGATTTGGTCCTTTTCAAGTGTATCTGTCAATATAATAAAAGAAGGAAACAATACAATAAAGATGTGTTACAAATATATATAGATTATCAAGGATTATTACTTACAATTTAAGCGTGTGACTCAGGAATTACATTATAATATAAAATTAAAAAAGTGAGATGTTAAAAATGTCTAGCAATTCAATACGCGTCAACTGTTCATGGCCGTTAAAAACAGACTGAATAATTAGGTATGAAAATTGTTATAGGAGTCATAACATGAAAATAAACAGAAGAGGTACGGGGGGCGAGGCGAGCTATAAGCTACAACGCAACAATGCTCCAATAATAAGTAACGTGAAATTTCGCATAGTCGTAGAGAATTATACAATGTCAATGAGACGGTCATATAACGCTGACAAATTTTCTGTGTCTCTCTGTAGATTTATCGCCGAACTGCATTTCTTTATGAAAAACATTTCGGCAATTTCGCGCTTTTTTGTGCGATTTTCCTTATAAAGAATTTCAGGATTTTTCCAGTCGAATTCATGGGAGTGAGACACCCGATGACTGCTAACTACTGAATGATTGGATGAGTGTTTTTTAATATCATAACTATGTTCCTTTATTCGAGTACCTAGATGTCTTTTGGTTTGACCGATGTAGCATGCATTGCAATTAGAGCAATCCAACTTATAAACTAATTCAGTCTGTTTCGCAACATCGAGTGTGTCTTTACCCTTTTTTATAATCGAATTTAATTTGTTGGAAACAGTGAATATG
>CABEGB010000085.1:0-61659 GCA_901521435.1 Crematogaster levior | reverse complement strand
TATAACTTTTGTAACGTAGCAGAAAATATCGAGAATTAAACGCATAAATATTCGTAGATCGAGTACTGAATACAGCTTGGGGGCAGGCTTGCGCACCTCAGGCGGGCCGGCAAGCCAAGTAGTAACGCCGCGATATTTCCAACGTCCCCACCACTGACCGCGCTGTCTCTCCCACGCGTCTCAACGTACCTACTCTTACATACGCTCGAGGAGACTTCTCCGCCAGCGCGGTAGGCGAGAGTGGGGGAAGCTTCCCCGCTACGAATGAAGGAAGTCGAATAAACGCAATAGCCAAGCGTGGCTACTGGACCGCCAGTTGTGTAGGCCTAGCTTGGGGGTATCAACTTTTAATTAATGCAATTAATTTAAGATGAGTGGAATAAGGGTACACAAAGGTTAAATCATGTAAAAAATTAGTCAGTATGAATTTTTTTACAAATTTTCGAAAACAAAAAAAAAAAACTTTTTTTGGAAATTTTTTTAAAATCTCAAATTTAACGAGTAATTTATGCAAAATTGTAAAAAAAGTCGAAAAAATTGGTTTTTTCCACTTTGATGAAGATTAGATAATGTTCAGAAACAATGCACTTATTCCTTTAATTCTTTTGGAAAACTTTGTTCAATCGGTCCGGAAAAACGGTTCGATGGATCGATTTGAAAATTTACATTTTTGTTGGGGGTCTATTAAGCTGCAAAAAAACCTAGAAACATCAGTCTCCCCATCAATATTTATAAATAAAAGATAAATTTTCTAAAAAACCGTAAAAAGTCATTTTTTTGTATGTTTTTCATATCCATATTGAGGGTGAAAAAAAATTTTTTTTCAAAAAACCATGAAATCACCTTGAAGGAAATTTATTCCAGTTTTCAAAACTATCCTTACTTTTTCTGTGCGGTCACTGGTTGCTGAGATATCGATGGTCAAAGGCAAAAGGATCCTTTTTCATTTACAGTCGGATATCTCAGCGAAAAATTGACTTAGAAGGATAAACCAAAGCGCAAATTAAAGCTGAATAAACAAGCTAACTGACCTTTATACTCGTTTAACTCAAAAAAATTTTCCCAGGCCCGTAGACTCTCGGAAAAAAAGTAAAAATTTTGGAAAATTTTTGTCTTGGCGCTATGCGTTCCTAAGGGCCGATGAACGTTTGCTGCAGAGAATGGGGGGGACCAAAGAGGGAAAACAACCGAGAAAACGGGAAGCTTGAAATGAGGGGGATTGCAGCGTGATTACGACCATGGCGCAGGAGAGAACAAGGCACAGCACAAAAGAGCAAAAAAGGGCAAAACATAAGGGCTGGGTGCCGGAATGGGGTGGATGGAGGGGAGGATAGAGAGATAGTAGTGATGGAAGATAGAAGGGAGGGAGAGTTATTGAAGAGAATATAAAAATATAGTCAACAACAGCCACATTATAAGTAGAAGTCACATTATCACAGGAAAATCTTGTGGAATTTGGGTAACATTCTAATTAAACCAGTGAGTCCAGGAGACTTGCATTAATTTAAGGCTCTCTTCTTTTTTTAGTTTTTTTGTCAAATTGTCATTATTATTTTCATCATCTTCTATATCTGTTGTATAATTATCTGTAATATACTTGAAATCTTCTCCCATTATTAGTTCCTTCATTTTTAATAAAGCCTCTGTATAAGTTTCTAAAATATAATATCATTATAATCTATATCAGAACTTTTTATATTAGTTTTTCTTTATTTAAATTACTATACTAGCATTCCCAAGTATTTTTATAGGATATTGTGGCCAACTTTCTAATGGAGTTTTTGTTTAATCTTACTCCTGGACTACCATTCTCCTTTCGTTCGACTTATGGCGGGGCATACCTTTGACCATTACTGTGCGCTTTTCCGTGCCCCAACGAGCACAGCTGATGGAAACCGGCCCTGCCTTTCTCTCCTTGCGGGTGTTGACTTCTAAAAATAACCTCTCTTTCAACCCCCGTTTTCTTGTTCCCTTGTCCGACTCGCCAAGACCCCAACTCGGGCCCGTCACAATTTAGTGAGCATCACTGGCTTGATTGGATAAAAGCCGCTAAGTGACCGTATAAGACCAAAAAAACTGTAAATTATCAATTAAAGCAAGGAAATACTCTCCGCTGGGCTCCCCGCCGGTGTGGTGGGGGAGCAGCGATGCCATGTTAATGGAGGGATTTTTTGGGTAGGGTAGGACAATGAGAGGTGATAAAGGAAGAAATGAGGAGCAACTTAAACAAAATTTTTACTGTGACAGAGTTTTTTTCGTTAGAAAGTCTACCATTGAACAAGAACCACATGTATTCAACCTATTTATTTTTATGAACCGTCATCAAACACCAACACTCCACCAACCGCAATATAAACGCCGACAGAGAGATACACCGGAGAGCACAAACAAAAATGGACCGTGTTCCATCAGCTTGGATATTTTTTGATCGGAAAATCGAAAATTAATGGTCAAATTTATGCCACTTCCATATTCTAAGAGAAAATGTAATGTATTACATGAATTAGTTAAAAATAACAAAACTCCATTAGAAAGTTGGCCACAATATCCTATAAAAATACTTGGGAATGCTAGTATAGTAATTTAAATAAAGAAAAACTAATATAAAAAGTTCTGATATAGATTATAATGATATTATATTTTAGAAACTTATACAGAGGCTTTATTAAAAATGAAGGAACTAATAATGGGAGAAGATTTCAAGTATATTACAGATAATTATACAACAGATATAGAAGATGATGAAAATAATAATGACAATTTGACAAAAAAACTAAAAAAAGAAGAGAGCCTTAAATTATCAGTATATGGATTAAATGGTGAATTATCAAAATACACAAGATTTTCTGATGATAATGGTTAGAATTATAATTATTGTGTTTGTTTAATTATTTTTTATTATATTATTATCACAATTATAATATATACATATATATATATATACACTAATCCAAAAAATTAAGGGAACAAAAAATTTTGCCAATTTTTTTGCTATTTTTTGTAGTGCTGTATCTCAGTGAAAAATGGTCGTATCAAGATGAAATAAAAAGCATTTTAAAGCTTCAAGTTTCTAGTTTTGAAATCTTTTGGTCCAAAAATTTTATGAGCAACGGTTATCGCGCAATTATGAGGAATAGCGCAAGACAAAAATTTTCCAAAATTTTTACTTTTTTTCCGAGAGTCTACGGGCCTGGGAAAATTTTTTTGAGTTAAACGAGTATAAAGGTCAGTTAGCTTGTTTATTCAGCTTTAATTTGCGCTTTGGTTTATCCTTCTAAGTCAATTTTTCGCTGAGATATCCGCGACTGTAAATGAAAAAGGATCCTTTTGCCTTTGACCATCGATATCTCAGCAACCAGTGACCGCACAGAAAAAGTAAGGACAGTTTTGAAAACTGGAATAAATTTCCTTCAAGGTGATTTCATGGTTTTTTGAAAAAAAATTTTTTTTCACCCTCAATATGGATATGAAAAACATACAAAAAAATGACTTTTTACGGTTTTTTAGAAAATTTATCTTTTATTTATAAATATTGATGGGGAGACTGATGTTTCTAGGTTTTTTTGCAGCTTAATAGACCCCCAACAAAAATGTAAATTTTCAAATCGATCCATCGAACCGTTTTTCCGGACCGATTGAACAAAGTTTTCCAAAAGAATTAAAGGAATAAGTGCATTGTTTCTGAACATTATCTAATCTTCATCAAAGTGGAAAAAACCAATTTTTTCGACTTTTTTTACAATTTTGCATAAATTACTCGTTAAATTTGAGATTTTAAAAAAATTTCCAAAAAAAGTTTTTTTGTTTTTTTGTTTTCGAAAATTTGTAAAAAAATTCATACTGACTAATTTTTTACATGATTTAACCTTTGTGTACCCTTATTCCACTCATCTTAAATTAATTGCATTAATTAAAAGTTGATACCCCCAAGCTAGGCCTACACAACTGGCGGTCCAGTAGCCACGCTTGGCTATTGCGTTTATTCGACTTCCTTCATTCGTAGCGGGGAAGCTTCCCCCACTCTCGCCTACCGCGCTGGCGGAGAAGTCTCCTCGAGCGTATGTAAGAGTAGGTACGTTGAGACGCGTGGGAGAGACAGCGCGGTCAGTGGTGGGGACGTTGGAAATATCGCGGCGTTACTACTTGGCTTGCCGGCCCGCCTGAGGTGCGCAAGCCTGCCCCCAAGCTGTATTCAGTACTCGATCTACGAATATTTATGCGTTTAATTCTCGATATTTTCTGCTACGTTACAAAAGTTATAAAAAACAGTTTTTTTTTTCAAAATTCATCTTTTTTTGGTAAAAAAACCAATAAACAGTTTTCTTCAAAACTAATTTTTTTTAAATTTTTTAAATTTTAGGAAAAAAATTAATCGAAAGTTTTTGTAAACTGGAATTTTTTTCCAATTTTTTATCATGCCTAGGCGGCATTTATCTGAGCCAGAAGTGGCTCGGTTAGTGACTCTTGTTGAAGAGGGATACGCGTATCGGGATGTCGGTGACAGACTGGGCGTTAGTATATCGGTCGTGTCTCGTGCCTATACGCGTTATTTGGAAACTGCTGGATACGGTCGACGAGCAGGACAAGGTCGACGTCGTGTAACAACTCCTCGAGACGAACGGGCGATCGTTCGACGTGTCCGTCGCGAACCTTTTGATCATGCGACCGTCGTTGCTCAAGAATATCCAAACCGTCGACAGCAGCAGCAGCAACAACAACAACAACGACGACGACGACAACGGCCGCGAAACATTTCGTATCAAACGGTTATTAACCGTCTCCGTGAGGCTGGGTTGCGAGCCAGACATCCCGTCCGTGTTCCAATGCTGACGGCCAGACATTGCTGAGCTCGTCTAGCATACGCTCACCAACATTTGCAATGGAACATGAGGCAATGGGGTAATGTTTTGTTCTCTGACGAGTCGAGATTTTGTTTGTGCAGTAACGACAGAAGGCCCCAAGTTTGGCGTCGGAGAACGTTTTTTAGAGAACTTTTTAGAGAACGCGTCCTGTTGCTGCCTTTCATGGAGGATCAGTGATGGTTTGGGCCGGGATTTCGCGGTCATCGCGAACTCCGTTAGTGATTATCCGCCAAAATCTTAATGCTAGGCGCTATATTGATCAAATTTTGAGACCATTTGTGTTGCCTCGGCGACAAAATGTGAGGGGATTTATTTTTATGCAAGATAATGCTCGCCCTCACACAGCTAACGCGACCCGTCGATTTTTCGAGAGGAACGACATAACGTTGTTAAGGCATCCAGCGATGAGCCCCGATCTCAACCCCATTGAGCACGTCTGGGACATCATGGGGTGTCGATTGCGCCAAGAATACCCCAATTTACCAAATTTAGCTGCGTTAGAGCGTGCACTAGTGCGAATTTGGCGGACGATTCCACAATCGTCGATTCGAAACTGCATTAATATGCCCGAAAGATTACGTGCAGTTATTCAAAGTAGAGGCGGCAATACACATTATTAAGAACACACACACACACACTTTAGAGGATGAGTTTGGAGTCGGTAAATACTGCGGAATTGACGAACCGCGGGGTCTCATTTCTCTTAAAGAATCACACACACGCACACACACACACACACACGTGCGTAATGCACAAGAAGCGTAAATCCGATCGTGCAACCTCCACGTGGTACGCTTTGGGTAATGCAAATGCCGACGGTTGACAATTGACAATCAAAATCATGTAAAAAATTAGTCAGTATTGTTTTTTGAATTTTTTTACAAATTTTCGAAAAAAAAAAAAAAAACTTTTTTTGGAAATTTTTTTAAAATCTCAAATTTAACGAGTAATTTATGCAAAATTGTAAAAAAAGTCAAAAAAATTGGTTTTTTCCACTTTGATGAAGATTAGATAATGTTCAGAAACAATGCACTTATTCCTTTAATTCTTTTGGAAAACTTTGTTCAATCGGTCCGGAAAAACGGTTCGATGGATCGATTTGAAAATTTACATTTTTGTTGGGGGTCTATTAAGCTGCAAAAAAACCTAGAAACATCAGTCTCCCCATCAATATTTATAAATAAAAGATAAATTTTCTAAAAAACCGTAAAAAGTCATTTTTTTGTATGTTTTTCATATCCATATTGAGGGTGAAAAAAAATTTTTTTTCAAAAAACCATGAAATCACCTTGAAGGAAATTTATTCCAGTTTTCAAAACTGTCCTTACTTTTTCTGTGCGGTCACTGGTTGCTGAGATATCGATGGTCAAAGGCAAAAGGATCCTTTTTCATTTACAGTCGGATATCTCAGCGAAAAATTGACTTACAAGTAAACCTACCTAAGTGTCAATCTCCGATTTTTCTGCACTTTGGATATGTTATAGAACATGAAAAACTAAGAGACACGTATTTTTTTATAGCTGCGGTAAAACACTTTTAGGGGGTGAAACAGCCCCCCCAAAATTGGGGCGAAAATGGAAAAATGGCGATATCTTTGAGGATAGTGAAGCGATTTGAATGATTTTTGGTAGAAAAGTGTCTTTCGGTAGAAGACGAATGTCGGCCTAGACATCTTGGAGGGGGAATGAAAATTAGGGGGTAAACTACCCCCAAAATGACTATTTTTGTTATAAGAAAAATCAGTTTTCATCCGATCACAACAAAAGCTATTAAAACATGAAGAGGAAAGTTAATTATGGAGCACGTATATTTTATTCTTTTGTTTATATAAATAATTTGGGGGGGGAGGTAATTACTAGTCCAGGGGCCAAGTATGGGTCAGTAGCCTTTTATATGTCTCCGACTAAATGAAGGTGTTTCTTATGTATTTTGAGCCCCTGAATCCGAATGTTTTTGGTAGAATGCCTGAAAGTGGTGCTGTTAATTTTTATTAACAAATTTTATTAACAATTTAAAAAGTTGGATTTTTCGGCCCGGAAAAATTTTTGTTAGATTCTTTGGGTGATTTTGGACAAAACAAGTCTCTTGTAAATTTTTCATAAAATGCATATTTTCGGAGATAAACATTGTCAAAGTTTTGAAAAATGGCATTTTTTGTAACTTTGACAATGTTTATCTCCGAAAATATGCATTTTATGAAAAATTTACAAGAGACTTGTTTTGTCCAAAATCACCCAAAGAATCTAACAAAAATTTTTCCGGGCCGAAAAATCCAACTTTTTAAATTGTTAATAAAATTTGTTAATAAAAATTAACAGCACCACTTTCAGGCATTCTACCAAAAACATTCGGATTCAGGGGCTCAAAATACATAAGAAACACCTTCATTTAGTCGGAGACATATAAAAGGCTACTGACCCATACTTGGCCCCTGGACTAGTAATTACCTCCCCCCCCAAATTATTTATATAAACAAAAGAATAAAATATACGTGCTCCATAATTAACTTTCCTCTTCATGTTTTAATAGCTTTTGTTGTGATCGGATGAAAACTGATTTTTCTTATAACAAAAATAGTCATTTTGGGGGTAGTTTACCCCCTAATTTTCATTCCCCCTCCAAGATGTCTAGGCCGACATTCGTCTTCTACCGAAAGACACTTTTCTACCAAAAATCATTCAAATCGCTTCACTATCCTCAAAGATATCGCCATTTTTCCATTTTCGCCCCAATTTTGGGGGGGCTGTTTCACCCCCTAAAAGTGTTTTACCGCAGCTATAAAAAAATACGTGTCTCTTAGTTTTTCATGTTCTATGTATAACATATCCAAAGTGCAAAAAAATCGGAGATTGACACTTAGGTAGGTTTACTTGTTAGATCCCCTCCGTTGTGAGTCCCCCTCCGTTGTGAGCCACCTTGCCGTGGTGGAGGGGCTCCCCTGGGAGAGATCCCAGGGGTCTAAGAGCTCACACATGGAAGGAAAACCATGTTAAAAAACCCGGGCAGGTCGGGCTCGTGAGGAGGGTTATCCCAGCCGACCTAGGAGTGAGGGGCTCCGAAATAACCCCTCCTTGGAAGACAACCAAGTCAAAAAATCACTTTTTATGGACTTGATGGTTAATACTGATAGAAATTTACCGCCCCAGGGGTCTCGGAGCCCCAGGGGCCGGCGTGGGGGGGTAGGTGTGGCCCTCCCCACGTCGTCATCAGGCGACACACCGGGCAGGGGGTGCGACGCAGGCCCCCTGCCCAAGAATGCGCCTGCGGGTGTCGCGTTCGAGGGTGCCAGGGCCCTTCTCTTAGAGAGGGCCCTGGCGGTTTTTGAGGGGCTCCTCCATTTATTGGGGGAGCCGTTATCATCGAGGGATTTCTGCTCTGGGGGGCGTGCCCCCCAGAGCAGTCCGGGAGGCGTAGGCCCGGTTCTGTCCGGGTCCTACGCCTCGGTTGTTAGAGGCAAAGGGAGGCCTGCGTCCCGTTCTGTCGGGACGCAGACCTCCCCGGAGTGCTTCAGGTGCCTGGGGCGGGGGCACATTCGTAGAATGTGTCCCTCCGCGGCCAACCGAGGCAAGTGTTGCCTACGGTGTGGCGCGGAGGGGCACTTTGTGGGGGCGTGTGCGGCGCCGGCTGCACACTGCCCCCAGTGTGCCGACGCGGGGCTACCCGCTCGCCACCGTATTGGTGGGAGTGGGTGCCCCGTGGTCCCTCCCCGTCGCGGGGGAGGGAGGAGGAAACAGAAGAAGGGGAAGGGGGCCTCACCCCCTTCCCCGGTTGTACTCGAGGAGGGGAGGGGGGCTTCACCCCCCTCCCTAGTTGTCCTGGGGAGGGGCCCCCGCCTCCGGTTGAGGCGACCCCTCCCCAGGAGGAAGTTCCCATGGAGGTCGTCCCCGAGGCTGGCTTTGTTGCTGGTCCGGGGGAGGCCTCCCTGGTGCATTTACCCTCCGTGGGCTCCCTCTCTGGGGAGCTCATGGAGGAGACTGGAAGCAGGAAGGGAGGAGAGGAATCTCCCCTCCCTCGTAGAAGTAATAGGAAGCGGGAGAAAAACTCCCCTCCTATCTCGGATGGAGGGGGGAGGCGGGAGTTGCGGATCCCAAGCTCTCCCGCCTCCTCCCCTCGGTCAGCCTTACGAGGCTGACCGATAAGGAGGGGGGGTAAAATCCCCTCAGGATGTCGCCCCCTCGGCCACCAATCAGATGGTGGCCAAAAAGGTAAACGGAACTCCGAAAGAAAGGGAGTTGGTAGAAACAGTAGGCCGGGAGTTTGGGGCCTTATTCCTAGGCTTCTACTTTAATCCCCCCCCCCGAGGGGGATCCCGCGTACGGTTTGGAGTCTCCTGTGACAGACTGCTCCCACCACCCGTTCCACCGTTTAGTTTGGGACAAGGTGGTGGGGGCAGTGAGGATGAGGGACCCCTTGATAGCGGACGGATTGTGCGCTATCAAGTGGTCGAGGGAGGGCACCGTGGATTTCATAGCGGATGCCCTTCCTCGTGGCCGGTGGGACGCCGCCCAGTTGATTCGGGAGGCAATTTTAGCTGTCTCCAGCGATAACCCGAGCTGGGGGGTTGGGTTTTGTTTTTTGACCGACGCCCCCCCGGACTATGGGCGGCGTACCGAAGTGGAGGAGTTGGGGGGCGGGACATTAAAGCCCCCCCCCAACCAATTATTAGAGGCTAACCGCTTCTTCGTCGAGGGGTGGAAAGAGGGGGAGGATCCTCCCCCCCCAGATCTTCACCCCAAAAAGACGAAGAAGCGGGGGGCGAGAAAGCAGATGTAAAGGTGGCTGGGGGCGGGGGCCCCCAGTCACCTTTTAGCCCCACCAACACCCGGGGGCGGCCCCCCTCCTAACAACTGGGGGGGCGGGGGAAGGCTGCGGTGACCCAGCCTTCCCCGAAGTTTTGGTTATTCATTTTTGGGGGGGAGTTTTGTCTCCCCCCCCAGGATAGGGGCCGTTCGCGGCCAAGCCCGAGGGGGAGCCGGACGAAATGCCACGGGCGATACCCGGCTCCCCCTCATTATGGGCAAGGATGGTCACCCCCAGGGGTTTTAGTGGGTATGCCGGAGGGGAACTTCTTTCCCCTCCGGTGAGTCCCACATAACCCGTAGAGGTCCCCCCGGGCCTCTCGGGTATCCATAAAGGATTTCCCCTGGGTAAACAAAAAAAAAAAAAAAGGTTTACTTGTTAGAAGGATAAACCAAAACGCAAATTAAAGCTGAATAACAAGCTAACTGACCGTTATACTCGTTTAACTCAAAAAAATTTTCCCAGGCCCGTAGACTCTCGGAAAAAAAGTAAAAATTTTGGAAAATTTTTGTCTTGCGCTATTCCTCATAATTGCGCGATAACCGTTGCTCATAAAATTTTTGGACCAAAAGATTTCAAAACTAGAAACTTGAAGCTTTAAAATGCTTTTTATTTCATCTTGATACGACCATTTTTCACTGAGATACAGCACTACAAAAAATAGCAAAAAAATTGGCAAAATTTTTTGTTCCCTTAATTTTTTGGATTAGTGTATATATATATATGGTATATATACAAGATGTCAGATAATTCGAAGATCACCCGTAAACTGCAGGTAGAGTAGGTTAAACTGACAAGGAGATGACGCCAATTAGAAAATCGCTTTTCCAACGAGTCATAGTGCGTTCGATAGCTTACATGTAGCTAATAAAAACCCTAAAGGCGTTTGTGCCAATGGGCCTTCGTTTAGGAGAAATTACAAAACAAAGTTAGGGTCACGCAACTATGTCCCATGTAAAGAAGAACATTAGAATCTTTTTCGAGTAAGCGGCGTAGCTGAGCCGACTAAGGCTCCCGTCCATACATTTTTGCGCCGGCGGCGTGCGTTCGAGTCCCGCCGACGACTGCTTCGTTTTTTTTTTTAATTTTGGATATATAAAAGACACTACATTAATCATTATTTATTTTTTTAAATTTATTTTGTTTTTCTATGTAAAAATAAGGACATTTCGGGATGTTTGAACGCAATACGAAATAAAAAACAGTTTCAAAGTCATGAACTGATTATATTTCTCATGCAATGTGTTATTTTGTCAAGAATATTTTGTACAATATAAACTTTCTTTTATAATTATATATTTATTTACATACGATAAAAGGCTTCCATCGCTTCGCAATGTTGTGGATGAAAATTGATGTAAAAACATTGGAAACATAAAATTTTTTCGCACCACGAACATTTAATAAATGAATTATGTTGTCCACATACACATGTTTTATTATAAATGTTTGAAGAGAAGCATAATTGATTCACATTTAAAAATATTTCTCTATCGTCAGCTAATTTGGATGCATACCATGCATATTGAAGCATACATTTAAATTTCGGTGCTGATAACAGATAATGAGTTAAAGATTGTATACGAATCGCATCAGCACGAGTATTTAATTGTTTGCTTTCGCCACCTGATTGTGAAATTACATCTGGACAGTTTTGTATTTTCTTAATTATAACTTTCACTTGTCGATAAAAATAAACGTCGCACGGCTGACATATCGGATTACATTTTGGCGGTATAATTTGTAAATTACATGTTGGTTTATTATTTTTGTCGCGAAATATTTCGTTATACATTTGGATGTTTTTTTGTCCTCCCCAGAAATCAACAATAAATAAAAACAAATTATCCCCGACATACGGCTTCACAACATTTTCCAAATACTGTGCGTATAATGACGTTGTTAATTTGCCCGATTTAGAACATGTAATAACGACATTTTTACATAATTCTAATAATTCATCTACATCTTTTTGTACACGTACTCCAAAATTATCAGAAAATTCTTGCAAACAAACAAATACTTTATTTAATAACTTCCCGGATTTCGTCAGCGAATACTGGGCGGTGTATGAATGCGAAACTTTATTTAAATCGCCTATGTACAATTGAACTAATTTTTCTCCAGTGTGCGTGTAAGTTCGCAAAACATTAACTCTATACTCACATCCTGTTTGGTCTGTATTAATTACAAAATCGGGATTGTAATCTGGCGAAATTGCTTGAATCAATGTTTGAAATTGTTCCGCTGATTTTATGACAACTTCTGGTGTAATTGCTTCTTTTTTGGAAACATATCGAACAACGCGACGATTCGATATCCTATAATCGCGTAAAAAGTTGGTCAACCACGTGCTGGATGCTACGAAATGAAAAACATTTGTATGTTCTTTGCTGTCTTGTTCTTTTTTTGGCTTGTTATATTGTGTGGCTGCAGCAATAGCTCACTGTTGAAGCAAACGTCGCGTAACTAATTGATTCTTATTTCTTGCTTCTGTGAAGCGATCGTACACATTAGTTTTTATTGTATTTAATTTGTCTCTAAAAGTACCGTCTGACAAAACAGCTTTTTTATATTTCGTAACATCAGAAGGATGGTTTAAATATTTTCTAAAATGATGCTTTAATGTAAAACAACCCGTTGCCTCGAACGCTCGGGCGTAGCTCGTCGGAAACCGGGGTTCGATAGGGTTGAAGTGAATACGCTATGTTGGTATTACAACTCGCGCGGGGAGTGGATATAGCGCGTGTGGAGCGCGCGGTAACGCCGATGTCGCGCGGTAACGGGACGCGGTTTCGGTGAGCGCGAAGAGCGCACGCGGTGAGCACGTGCTCCGGCGCGGCGCGGTGACGTGATCTCGCTGTAGCGCGTATCGGTTTAAATGCTCGCGGTTCGTAGCGCGACGCGATGGCTTGTCAATCGCCGTATCAATGGCGAAGACGCGGTGTTCTGGCGCGGCTTGAGGTCGGAAATCCGCGAAGGGTATCGGGATGAGACGACCGGACCGAGAACACGCGGCGGTAACAGAGAACGCTCTGTTGCACTCTTATTCGGCGTCTTGGTGGATAGGCACGGATGGTCGGTGCTGGTACGGGAGCCGAGAACTCTCGGCGGAGACAGAGTACGCTCTACCCCACGTCCCGTATTGTATCAGGATCTCCGGTTCGGGCAGCGGCCGAGAACGCTCGGCGGAGACGGAGTACTCTCCACCCCCGGGCACTGCTTTTACCCGAAGAATTCGGTGCTCTAGGAAGCAGCTGTCGAGAACGCTCGACGGAAACCGAGTACGCTCGACTCCCTGGTTTTGCGGCTTTGAGGAACAGGTTCGGGATTATCCTTCTAACGTCGGCTGGTAGCGTCGGCTGTCAGGATCCGGAATCGGTCTAGAGATCTTTTTGGATCCCTTTTTATACGGAAAATTGTGAGGAGATGGGGAAGGAAATTCTCCCACCCGGCGTACGCGTGCCGGCTCGGAGTAGGGAAAGCGCTCGGGTCGGTGTTCGGCGGCGGTCGGGTTTTCCCGCGTCCGCTCGTCGTCGAACATCGCGAGGCTGTGTGCCTCTAGCGATTCGTTTGAAATTCGATTAAAATAATGTGGGGCGCACCGCGCCCCAATTGCCGGTTTTGACGGTGTTCGTCCGGCGGAACGATGCTGTGCTTTTCGGGGTGCATCGTTACAAATGTTTTGAAAGACCACTGTGGATGTTCTTGAGCTGTCAGTACGATCTTTAATTTTATATCGTATGGCACTATTTTATGCGTAGAAATTTTTTTTGGAGGTTCATAATCTTCCAATTCATCGGGTATATTCTTACTTGTACTCGGCATATTTTTGCATATAACCACGTTTTGTTCTTCTTCTGTATAATATTCAATATCGTCCAAAATTTCATGCTCTCCCAATAGTTTAATAAATTTCTCAAAAAGTTTGCCGCCAACTAATTTAGCATTGTTCGAAAATTTGCGTGGGGCGTCAGCAAATATTAAATTAAAACGTACAGCAATATCTACAAACTATTATTTTACATTATAATTTGAAATATAATGTGACGTTATGAAAGCAGATAATTAATTCCTCATTAATATATTTACCACGAAAATATTCGACCGCATCCGTCAAGTCTTCCTTCGAAATATCGCACTTTACAAGAAGTTGCACATATTCGACAGTTTCATCGGTAATAAATGTTGTCTCCATTTTCACTGATGTTTTGTACCACGCTCTCTTTACAAATGCTACCACGAAACTGGTCAGACCGTTACAACGTGTGAGAGTCCCTCTGTGAAAACCGTTAAAAAGGTCGAAAGGAGGGGGGACTCTACCTAACAAAGGTCCTTTCTTACAATTAAACACTGACGAATATACCTGCTTGTCCCTTTGCGAGTCTCATCTTTTTATAATATTTCACACTTTTATTCTACATATAAAAAATTCCACAACAAAAATAATAAACCAAAATATAATTTATAATTTATACCGCCAAGATGTACATCGATATGCGATGTTTATTTTTACATCAATTTTCATCCACAACATTGCGAAGCGATGGAAGCCTTTTATCGTATGTAAATAAATATATAATTATAAAAGAAAGTTTATATTGTACAAAATATTCTTGACAAAATAACACATTGCATGAGAAATATAATCAGTTCATGACTTTGAAACTGTTTTTTATTTCGTATTGCGTTCAAACATCCCGAAATGTCCTTATTTTTACATAGAAAAACAAAATAAATAATGATTAATGTAGTGTCTTTTATATATCCAAAATAAAAAAAAAAACGAAGCAGTCGTCGGCGGGACTCGAACGCACGCCGCCGGCGCAAAAATGTATGGACGGGAGCCTTAGTCGGCTCAGCTACGCCGCTTACTCGAAAAAGATTCTAATGTTCTTCTTTACATGGGACATAGTTGCGTGACCCTAACTTTGTTTTGTAATTTCTCCTAAACGAAGGCCCATTGGCACAAACGCCTTTAGGGTTTTTATTAGCTACATGTAAGCTATCGAACGCACTATGACTCGTTGGAAAAGCGATTTTCTAATTGGCGTCATCTCCTTGTGAGCAGAAAAGTCCTGTATCATTTTTTGATATTCTTAATATTTACTGAGATATTAACAAAAAAAGATTGGCGAATCCGCGCGAGGAAAGCGCGCGCGGCGAGAAGGACGTCCCACCGCTACGTGCTCACTAAGCGCGCAGTGAGACGGTGGGAGGAGCCTACGAGCGTAATACTAGAACACTGCGGCGACCGCGCCGAATTATTGGGTGTAATCCCACCGCTCTATCTCCCACCGCCTCACTGCGCGCTTAGTGAGCACGTAGCGGTGGGACGTCCTTCTCGCCGCGCGCGCTTTCCTCGCGCGGATTCGCCAATCTTTTTTTGTTAATATCTCGGTAAATATTAAGAATATCAAAAAATGATACAGGACTTTTCTGCTCAGTTTAACCTACTCTACCTGCAGTTTACGGGTGATCTTCGAATTATCTGACACCCTGTATATATATGTATATATAATTTTATTTTTATCATAAAATCAAGTTCTGAAAATGATATTATATATATGAGCCAATTAATAAAAAATCAATAGTCTCAAAAAAAAAAGGATCGCAAAAAAATAATCTTAAAAACAGGAGTAGTGATACTTCTACAGGTATTAGTTAATCAAATTAGTCATTTGCTATTGTTTTATCAGTTGTTAAAAAAGTTAATTAATATAAAAAACATCTTTTTTAGCAACGGATATACCAAGCTCTTCAGTTTTTAAACTTCAAATTGTTGAAGACATAATATTAAAAAATCCAATATCAATTAATCCGGACTTTTCCAATATCACGAATTGTAATGAATTATTGATAATATTTTTATTTTTAACATTTTATAGAAATTTTAAAGTTTATACTATAGTTTTATAGTGATTTTTATTATTTTTCTTTAGATTTAAAACGTATTTTAACTGACTTGCAAGATATAAAATATAACCAACAACTTGTAACAAAAGATTTACAGACATTAAAAATAGATTTTCGAGACACTCCGCCAAGCAGTCCCCGGTAGCTTGGTAGATGTCGACCTCGACGACCTCGACGACCTCAAACTGATTATTCCGAAAATAGTCCATGTTGCTTCGGGAACCGGCGGGCACAAACTTCAATAGAAGAGCATGTCCGTCCTGGTACTGACGCCATGTGTCCTTTAGGATGGAAATTCGATGACGAATTTTGGCAGGAGTAACATTCGCCTTGCCAATTTTTTTGAAATTGTAACGACAATCATCCTCTTTGTCAGTAGTATTTTTACAAATTCAAATGAAGGGAATTAGTTGACATCAAACATATGATTGGTGAGCTGCGAGCTGACTTGGTTTGTCAGACTTTCACCGCAGTGATTCACCAATTTTTGAAATCGAAATTTGATTTACATTTTGGGGTAAAATGGATCTAATCTCCAACTTATAAGATAAAGAATTTATTGCGAAAAATATTACCTCAGCCAGGATTCGAATTTTTTGAAATTGTCAATAGTTCGTTCAATAGAACGTTGCAACGTGCCTTTCGATGAGATCGGCCATGGTGGAACACTGTACCGATCAAAAAGAAGTCAGTCACACATGAGATCCTACACGCACATGCATGATCCGGCTCGAAGGATCATCAACTTTGTTTGAGAATGCACGCGATACCGCGACGCGGCATGCGAGTATGCAGAATACCGGGCTCTGCCCAGCGTTGAGCACGTGGTGTGTGTTACGTGGATCTGAAGATCCACTGTAGGAATCCGCAAGAAAGGTGAGTGATAATCAAAGCAATGTTTTAACGTTCAAAAACAACGAAGAAAAACAAGTTATTTATTTCAAACCACCGTTCGCGGTCGACGTGCGGCTTTTGTGTTGTTGAAACTTCAGAGGTCACGTTTAAACGATGTCTCTTAACGGTTGCGGAAATTATGTCCCGAGATTGATTCCGCACTAATTAACACATGGACATTTAGCCTGATCATCGGCTAGAAGGTTCCACACGGTGCAGGATTCACGCAATTCTTGAGCGCGACATAACCACGATTTAAAAGGCCACATGCCGCCGATACATAAAAGGCACACAAAATGAGCAACTTGAAAAGTCCGTTGTAACGTAACGAGCGTCACGATCCCGATCGAAATACATTCGCGTAACAACGAAGAGAAATGTCATAGGATCTGGAGTTTTTCCCGACGGGAGAACCAGAGAGACTGAGCGGTCTCTACGGCAGTCAGTTTATGCTGCGCGACGACCGTCCCGGTTGATCACGTGGATGAGGATCCAACGCGATGTACTGCGATAGAAGTTTCTCGAAAAAAATGAACCAGGGATTCGGTGGAGAAAACTCCGAATCTCACGAAATGCAATCCTCGCGACGCGAACCACTGACTTGACTTTAGATGTAGAAACACCGATGTCTAGGAGAATACGAAGCTCACAATGCTTTTGCGAGAACGCTTACAGAGAACTGAACAGCGATGCTTAGATACTGACGATCGTCGCAAGACTGACCTTTTAAGTTTAGAATCTCGGAACAGTAACGATCCTTCGTCGAACACAATACGCATTGATAGGTCGCTCGGGTTGCGAGACCGCATCACCGAATCCTAGCGCGTTAGACGGAGAGCGCGCGTGGAATCACGGACTTCTCGCTCTCTCACCTTTTGTGTTTCTTTCGACCAATAAATAGCGTTCGCAAGCGAGCGATCAGCTGTTCGAACGATCGAATTCGAAACAGTTATAATTTCCCACTCATGGGAATTATTGTAGCTATAACCAAAATATAACACATAACTAAAATGTTACAAAACTGTAACATAATAACCTAAATATTATATAGCAGTTATATAAATCGTTAAAATGTTATGTAATTGTAATATAAATTATTTTATTGTTATATAACTGTTATTAAAATAATTATAGTACTGTTATATAATAACTATATTTATATATTTTAGCACATACAATTTTTAAGAATATTAAGTCCCTGAATTAATTTTAAATAAAACCAAACGAAACTGTACTGAAAAAACGTTTCATTTATTTTTATTTAAAATTAATTCAAGGACTTAATATTCCTGAAAATTTTATGTATTGAAGTAATTAGTAGTAAAAAATAAGATAAAGGAGCAATATACATATATACTCATTTTAGTAAATTTAATTGCATAAAATAAAATAATTTTACATTTATGGCATACATATATGGCATACATTAAATATTTGTCGTTTAATATTTTCAAAGTACATAAACTATGAAAGAAAAATTAATATCTATAGAGTACATGAAACATATAAAGTACATAAAATATATATGGAGTACATAAACTATTGTAAGAATTTACTACAGTACAGGTCAGGATAATAATAAACACAACTTTTGATTAATAGATGTATTCTCTCTCAAGCTCAGCGAGCGACTGACTAGTCGCCACGTCAGAACGGAACGTGATCTTCCTCTAACAAAACACGATCGCGTTTCTTCGCGTTTGTTTTTGGCGGGTAACATTGAGCGGCTTGACGGCTCTAGCAAGAGAAATAGTTTCCTTACAACTCGGCAATTCCTGACTTTAGATCGTCTAGGTCTTGATTACCTGAGCTAATGAAATCAGATTTTATCCACGGCTTCATGTTTTTAGGTTCCCAAACACCTTGATACTTCTTCTGGGTATTTTGAAAGCCAGGCACATCTCCATCATTTTTTTTTTTTTTTTTGTGACGAAGAGGAAACCTTTTATAGGTACCCTAGGGACCCTGGGGGGTACCCTAGGGTTATGTGGGACTCTCCCAGGGGACAAGTCCCCCGGGCATACCCACTAAAACCTCTCCGGGGTGCCTTCCTTAGCCCATAGTGAGGGAGGGCAGGGCATCGTCATGAGGCATTCTTCCTGCCCCCTCTCGGGCGTGGCCGCTAACGGCCCCCGCAGGGGGAGAGGGCAAAAACCCCTACCTCCCCACTGCCTCTATAGCGAGCCATAATGGGGAAGGTCCGGCACTCCGGAACCTTCCCCGCCCCGATGTTAGTGGGGGCTGGAGCCGGCCAGGAGCCCCAGCTCCTGACCGGCCCCCCACTTGGGGGGAATGTGGAATTCCCCCCACGGAACTAGTGAAGAGGCGACGAGGGGGGAGAGGACGAGTCCTCCCCCCCCCCCAGGCGGGGCCCCCCACCGGGCTGAAGAAGGTTCTTCAGCCCCTGGTGAGGGGGACCCCTAATGTCACCTCTTGGTGCTCTTTTTTGGGACCCCCCCGGTCTTGGAGGGGGGGTCCATAGAGCCTCTCCGACGGTGTGCCACCTTGTCGTGGTGGAGAGGCTCTGTCCCGAAGCTCCGGATAATCCGGGGTGGAGGGATGGCTAAGAGCACACCTTTCGGGCAGGGTGCATGTACCGCATGCATTCCTGGATCCTGGACGGGAGACCCGGACTTTGCCGGCGCAATGTGGCGGTCACGGTCGAGGAGCCAGCTAATGGGCTGGACAGGGACCGGCCTTGGTCCTTAAGCCGTCACGCGTTCGTGCGGGAATGGGTTCTTTTCCGAAGGGATTACGCGAGGGCGATTAGCGCTCTTTCCGTGTTTGTAACGGACCCACTGGAGGGGGACGGATCTCGCGCTGTATCAGCGTGACATCCGGAACCTGAAGGATGGATGACCGCTCCTATCCCTTGGATGGGAGCCCGGGGGACGGCTTCTTGGGAGTGCGTAGCTCTTTGTGAGTGGCGGTACACTGCTGGGACGGTCGCTCCTCCGTTAGGTTAGCTATTACAACTCCCATAATGGGAGTTCGGGTAGGGCGACTTAGCCTCCCCTTCTTTGAGGGGGAGGATAAGTCGGTGTCACCGTGACACACCACTCGGGCAGGGTGCATGGTTCGCTCATGCATTCCTGGATGCTGGACGGGCGGTTCTGACTTGCCGGCGTAGATGTGACGGTCACGGCCGAGGAGCCAGCCAACCGGCTGGACAGGTAGGCCGGGGACTGCTGGTCCTTAAGCCGTCACGCGCCGTGCGGGGATGGATCTCCCTGAAGGGTCACGCGTACAAGGGCGACTAGCGCCCTTCCGTGATGTATACGGGCCCACTGGAGGGGGACGGATCTCGCGCTGTATCAGCGTGGCATCCGGAACCTGAAGGATGGAAGACTGCTCCCATCCTCAGATGGGAGCCCGGGGGACGGCTTCTTGGGAGTGCGTAGCTCTTCGTGAGTGGCGGTACACTCCCGGGACGGTCGCTCCTCCGCTAGATAGTTATAAACCTCCCATCGTGGGAGTCGGGTAGGATGATGACTTGGCCCTTCACGGGGGGCAGATAAGTCGGTAGCAAGGGGTTGTGGCTTCCCCTTGGATAAAAATGCTCGAAGCCACACCGCGGCGGGCGAAACTCGGCGATGTCTGGCGGAAGGACACAAATCCCGATGTCAGGCATCGTACGGACAGGGGTACGCCTTCCCCCTCGTATAAAAACGCGGAGGCGGAAACGGTCGGTGCGGGGTGTTGATCGACAAAGCCGGGTTGTCGATAACATCTCGTAGCTTACATCCCCACGATCAATTCGGGGATTCGGGTAGGTCTCCCACCGGGGGAAGGCAGGGTTGGCTACTCGCCCTGGGTAATCTCCGGAGTGGTCGCGAAAAGACGGCGATGTCTGGTGGAAGGACATCAGTCCCGATGTCAGACATCGTACGGACAGGGGTACGCCTTCCCCCTCGTATAAAAACGCGGAGGCGGAAACGGGCAGGTGGCGATGCATGGGGGAAGAACCTAGTTCTGACGTCATGCATCGTACAAGCAGGGGTACGCCTCTCCCTCGCATAAAAACGCGGAGGCGGTAACGGGGCAGTCCGTTCATCTGCAAGGATAACGGACTGGCGGTGTGAGGCAACTCACACCCGAACAGGGGTTCGCCTTCCCCCTGTATAAATTCCGGAGGCGAGCGGGGCCATGGCACCGAAAGGTAGTTCCTCGCACGGGGGGTTTCGCGGGGGCTTGGCGGCCTCGGCCGGTGAAATTAGATTCGTCTGATTTCAATGGTCGGGATCGTTGGGTTCGTGCGGGACTTCTTACGTGGGGGACTACACGATCGTTGCCGCTCGTTATCTGCTTAGAGATAACACTGGTGTAAATGGCGTGGCTGGACGTTGGGGAGTAGCGCGCTCGGGGTGAGTGGTCGGTCCCGCTGTTGGCTCACCAGCGGGATAATGGCACTCATCTCATCCTACCGTGGGATGGGGCCCCTAATGGTCCTCGGGTCCGGCTAACTGGACTTGTCCGACGTACCGGACTCGTCCGACGTGCTGGACCCGTTGGCCGCATACGGGGGGGCCACTCCGAGTAGCGGGCTTTCCGGCACTACTGGCGTCCGTCTAGTGGGGGTTTCTGTCTCACCGCACTATAAACATACGGAGACAGACGCGCGTGGTTAGGGACGTCCCTGGTAGGGGGGACATGGGAAGAGGGATCGCCTCCCGTCCGGGCATATGGTTATCCAATCCCGGGGAGGGCTCACGATCCCTGAATCTCTGACCCACGGGTAACCGTGTGGTCCCCTCCGCCAGGAAACTCTCCTGGGGGTCTAAGAGCTCACACATGGAAGGAAAACCATGTTAAAAAACCCGGGTAGGCCGGACTCGTGAGGAAAGTTATTCCAACCGGCCTAGGAGTGGGGGGCTCCGAAATAACCCCCCCTTGGAAGAAAACCAAGTAAAATAATTACATATTAATGTTTTTTAAAAAATATGGATAGTACGACTTACAAGCAGGTAAACTTACCGCCTCAGGGGATTCGGACCCCCAGGGGCCGGCGTGGGGGGGGTAGAGTCCCGGCTCCCCCCACGTCGTCATCGGACGACGGGCGGTGCGGGGGGTGCGGCGCAGGCCCCCCGCACTATCACGCGTCTGCGGCCGGTGATGAGGCGTTCCGGACGTTGGTCCGGAACGCGTGTACTTGGATCCTCCACCTTCTGGGGGATCCAACACCGAGGGGTTCCTGCTCTGGGGGGTGCGCCCCCCAGGGCAGTTCGGGAGGCGTAGGCCCGGTTCCGAGGCCGTCCTACGCCTCGGTGGTCAGAGGCAAAGGGAGGCCTGCGTCACGTTCCGTCGGGACGCAGACCTTCCCGGAGGTAAGTGCCCCCCCCAGGTGCTTCAAGTGCCTGGGGCGAGGGCACATCAGAAGATGGTGCCCGTCCACCGTCGACCGGGGTAGTTCCTGCCTCCGGTGCGGCGGGGACGGGCACCATGTGGGGGCGTGTGCGGCGCCGGCCGCACACTGCCCCCAGTGTGCTGACGCGGGGCTACCCGCCCACCATCGCATTGGCGGGAATGGGTGCCCCGTGGTCCCTCCCCGTCGCGGGGGAGGGAGGAGGAAGAGGAGGAAGGGGAAGGGGGGAGCTTCACCCCCTTCCCCGGTTGCTCCTGGGGAGGGGCTTCCGCCCCCGCTTGGGGCGACCCCCCCCCCAGGCGGATGTATCCACGGAGGTCGTCCCCGTGGCTGGGCCTACTCCCAGTCCGGGGGGGGCCTCCGTGGCGTGTTTACCCTCCATGGACCCCCCATCTGGGGAGTCCATGGAGGTGGATGAAGGAAACGGGGGAGGGGAGGTAGCTCCCCTCCCTCGTAGGAGCTCTAGGAAGCGGGAGAAGAACTCCCCTCCTATCTCGGATGGCGGGGGGGAGGCGGGAGTGGCTGATGTTAAGCTCTCCCGCCTCCTCCCATCGGTCAGCCTCACTAGGCTGACCGACAAAGAAGTCGGGGCAAAGTTCCCTCTGGACTCTGCCCCTTTGGACGATAGGTCCATTGTGGATGTTGAGGGGGACGAACCCAGGTACGGGGACGTACTGTTGGCGGATGGCCGAGGTTGGCGGCCGGAGTATTTTGCCCGTGATGGGAGGGGGTCCGCTTGGGGAGGGCAGGGGCGCTTGTCCTCCTCCCCAGTCATCCTCTTTTTGGAGGCATGGGAATTTTAAATTCCCTTGGTGGGGGTCGGTCAGGAGCTGGGGCTCCTGACCGATCCTTTTTATCCCCCACCAACATCGGGGGTGGGGAAGGTCTCGGGGTGCCGGACCTTCCCCTTTACGGTTTAGTAGTGTGGCAGGGGGAGGTAGGGGCATTTGCCCTCTCCCCCTGCAGGGGCCGATAACGGCCACACCCGAGGGGGAGCAGGATGAAATGCCTCAGGCGATACCCTGCTCCCCCTCATTTTGGGTAAGGAAGGCACCCCGGGGGGGTTTTAGTGGGTATGCCCGGGGAGGGGTTCTGTTCCCCTCCTCGGGAGACTCCCACATAACCCTAGGGGCTCCCCAGCGCCCCTAGGGTACCTATAAAAGGTTTCCCCCTCGTGACCAAAAAAAAAAAAAAAAGGGGGGGGTCCATAGAGAGAGTTCTTGAGGCGGACAGGAGTCCTTCAATAAAGGTGTCCCCTTCCTCCTCTGTCATCGTCTCCCCCCCCGAACTCAGGAGGGATGTTACGGCGACCATATGCCTACTGAGAAAGGCGTCCGCCTCCTCCTCCGACATATCTGTAGCGGCCATCAAGGGCACCAAGCTGGCCATGGGTACATGGCAGAGCAACTCCGGCTCCACCGACCACCCCCTAACTACTACCTCCGAAACAGCCGGGAGGTCCGCGACCCCCCCAGCGGAATCGGAGGTTTGAGGGGTCCTTTTCTCGGACTCCCCAGTCTTCCCCCCCACTCTAGTTGGGGGGAAGAGGGGCTTACCCCCTCCCTTTTACCACCACCCCCGCGAGGGGCCCGGTCGGGTACCCTTTTTTTTTTGGTTACCCAGGGGAAATCCTTTATGGATACCCGAGAGGTCCGGGGGAACCTCTACGGGTTATGTGGGACTCACCGGAGGGGAAAGAAGTTCCCCTCCGGCATACCCACTAAAACCCCTGGGGGTGACCTTCCTTGCCCATAGAGAGGGGGAGCAGGGTATCGCCAAGAAGCATCCTTCCTGCTCCCCCTCGGGCGTGGCCGTGAAGCGGCCCCTATCCTGGGGGGGGAGACAAGACTCCCCCTCAAAATAAATTACCGAACTCCAGGGAAGGTTGGGTCACCACAACCTTCCCCCGCCCTCCCAGATGTTAGGAGGGGGGGCCGCTCCCGGATGTTGGTGGGGCTAAAGGTGGGGGCCCCCAGCCACCCTTACTTTTGAGCTTTAGCCCCCCGCTTCTTCGTCTTTTTGGGGTGGAGATCTGGGGGGGAGGATCCTCCCCCTCCTTCCACCCCTCGACGAAGAAGCGGTTAGCCTCTAATACATAGTCAGGAGGGGGCTTTTCTGTCCCGCCTCCCAACTCCTCCACATTGGTGCACCGGCCGTAATTCGGGGAGAGCTCATTCAGGCAGACGCACCTGAGCCCCCAACTCGGGTTATCGTCAGCGACAACGCGAGTTATCACCCAAATCAACCGAGCGGTGCCTCTCCGACCGTGGGGAAGGACATCCGCAATAAAATCAACGAAATATCCTTTCCTCGACCACCTAATCGCGCACAGACCCCCCGCAATCGAGGGGTCCCGCGCCATCACAGCCTTCACCACCCTGTCCCAAACCAAGCGGGGGAACGGGTGGGGAGGACTGTCGGCCGAGGAAGTTCCCGGATCATCTCCGGGAGCCTCTGCAAGGGGAGGGTGGAAGCGGAGGCCCAAACATATGGCCCCAAACTCCACTCCCACCGTATCCAAATACTCGTCCGGAGTTTTTACTATCTCCTTGGCCACCGTATACTCTTCCGGAGTGGCGGCCAGGGGGGCATCGTCCTGAAGGGACTTCACCCCCATCTCCTTTTCGGTCAGCCTCCTGAGGCTGACCGAGGGGAGGAGGCGGGAGAGCTTGGCGTCAGCAACTCCCGCCTCCCCCCCGCCGTCCGAAGTAGGAGGGGAGTTCTTCTCCCTTTTTCTACTCCTGCGGGGGAGGGGAGATTCCCCTCTTTCCCCTTTATTTCCGACCCCCTCCATGAGCTCCCCAGATAGGGAGCCCGTGGAGGGCAAACACACCACGGAGGCCCCCCCCAGACTGGCAACGAAGCCAGCCTCAGGGACGACCTCCATGGGGACGTCCACGCGGAGGGGTGGACTCTCCGGTAAGGGAGAGCCCACCACCTCCAAAACCTCCTCCTGGGGAGGGGACACCCCAATAAGCGGGGGCCCCTCCCCAGGTACAACCAGAGAGGGGGGTGAAGCCCCCCTCCCCTCCCCAAGTACAACCGGGGAAGGGGGTGAAGCCCCCTTCCCCTTCTTCCGCTTCCTCCTCCCTCCCCCGCGACGGGGAGGGACCACGGGGCACCCACTCCCACCAATACGGTGGCGAGCGGGTAGCCCCGCGTCGGCACACTGGGGGCAGTGTGCAGCCGGCGCCGCACACGCCCCCACATGGTGCCCCTCCGCGCCACACCGCAGGCAGCAATTGCCCCGGTTGGCAGCGGAGGGACACAATCGTCGAATGTGCCCCCGCCCCAGGCACTTATAGCACCTGGGGGGGCACTTACCTCCGGGGAGGTCTGCGTCCCGACGAAACGGGACGCAGGCCTCCCTTTACCTCGAACAACCGAGGCGTAGGTCCCGGTCGAAACCGTGCCTACGCCTCCTGAACTGCCCTGGGGGGCGCGCCCCCCAGAGCAGGAACACCTCGAAGATGGCTCCCCTATCAAGTGGAGGAGCCCCTCAAACACCGCTAGGGCCCTCTCTAAAAGAAGGACCTTGGCCCCTTCCGACGCAACACCCGCAGGCGCATTCTTAGGCAGGGGGCCTGCGTCGCACCCCCTGCCCGGTGTGTCGCCTGATGACGACGTGGGGAGGGCCACACCCCCCCCCCCGCCGGCCCCTGGGGCTCCGAGACCCCTGGGGCGGTAAGTTTCTAATCTTACCTGTCATCTAGTCCATAAAAATGTAATTTTTTAACGTGGTTGTTTTCCACGGGAGGTTATATTGGAGACTCCACTCCTAGGTCGGTTGGGATAACCCCCCTCACGAGCCCGACCTGCCCGGGTTTTTTAACATGGTTTTCCTTCCATGTGTGAGCTCTTAGACCCCTGGGATCTCGCCCAGGGGAGCCCCTCCACCACGGCAAGGTGGCTCACAACGGAGGGGGCCCGGCCGGGTACCCCACGGGGGAGAGTTCCTCCATGTCCGCCGCCGAGTCGACGGAGAGCGCACTCCCCGACGACCCGGGGGCGGACCCTTCTATGCCCTTTTTTTTTTTTTTTTTTTAACGAGGTGG
Organism: Crematogaster levior; assembly: GCA_901521435.1. Classification (NCBI taxonomy): domain Eukaryota; kingdom Metazoa; phylum Arthropoda; class Insecta; order Hymenoptera; family Formicidae; genus Crematogaster; species Crematogaster levior. The sequence continues at coordinate 35,770 of CABEGB010000085.1, read as the reverse complement.
AAATCCTTTATGGATACCCGTGAGGTTCGGGGGAACCCCACGGGTTATGCGGGAATCCCCTGCAAGCCAGCATGAAGCTAGACTTGCCGGTATACCCGCTAAAACCACCCCGGATCAACCATCCCGGCCCATAGTGAGAGGGGGAGAAGAATCACCTAAAGGCATACTTCTCTCCCCCTCTCAGGCTGGCCCGACCGGGCCTCATCCCGTAATTTGGAGAGGGAGCCGTGACCAGCGGCTCCCCCTCCACTACCCTGGGGGGGATCGGCACGACTGAGAGCCCCCGCTCTCAACCGGCCGATAACTCTCCCCCCCAATCTCCCCCAGATGTTAGGAGGGGGGGACACACAGCCCCCCGATGTTGTGGGGGGGGGCAAATTGAGGTGAGAGAAGGGGGACGACCTAACGTCCTCCCCCTGGGACCCCCCAATGGGCCGGAGAAAGATTCCCCAGCCCTTAGAGAGGGGCCCCATTAATCTTACCTCCCCTTTTTCTTATTCTTCCCCTTTTTTGGACCCCCTCGGTGAGGGGGGGGCCACTAGGGGAAGTTGCGTAGGGGGAGGTAGCGACGAGGTACCTATTGTAGGCATCGTCTAATTCCTCCTCCGATATTCTGGCCAACCTCTTAATGTTGACCACGGGGGTGAGAAGGCCCAACTTGGGATCCCCAAAGAAACCCTCAAAGGGGTACTCCGTCTCACCCCCAGCTTCCTCCATATTCCCGGGGGGGCACATGGCCTCCCTCGGGGAGATGGCGGCTTTGGGGGTCCCTTCCACGTTGGACCCCCCCGCCCTCACCTCCGCTCTGACTGGAATGAGAGGGGGACTCTCCCCCCTCTCCTCCATCACCTCCTCCACCACCTCCATGGGGGACCCTGAAATTGGGGACCCCACAGGAGTACGTTCCTCCACGTCCGCCACCAGGCCGCCAGGGGACAGAACCTCCGACGGCCCGGGGACGGACGCTGTCACTGTTTCCTCCAAAGAGCCGCACACCGGCAATCCAGTGGCGGACTCAACTTCCATTATCTCCCCGAGGGGAGAGCTCCTCCCGGGGGACGTCCCAGCCGGGAGCGCCGTCCCGGGAGTCTCAGGAGGAGGGGGAGCCTTGGCTACTCCTCCAGACCGCCTCCTTCTTTTCCCCCCCTTCCGAGGGGGAACCGCCGGGTACGTGGGCCCACCTATTCGGTGGGACGCCACGCGCCCGACCTCCTGACATAGGCTGACGCCGCACATGCCCTGATTAAGTGACCCTCTGCCCCGCACCGGAAGCAGCAAGCACTCCGGTCCGAGGCAGAGGGGCACAGCCTCCGGGTGTGCCCCGGCGCCAGGCACCTGAAGCACCTGGCGGAGGACACACCCACACCTACCGCCGAGGGGGTCTGGGCGCCCACCGTCCGTGTGGGACACCCAGACTGCCCTCCCCTCTTAACGACTGAGGCGTACGTCGGGACGCACGTCTCGGCCCCAGTCCTCTGCTCCCCCACCAAAATGTGGAGAAGCTCCTCCAGGATCCTCGTGATAGATAACATGAGGGCCCTGTCCGCAGTAGCCCTTTCGTGCGGGGCACCTGCGTCGCGCGTCCCGCACAGCCCGTCGTCGGATGACGACATAGGGGGGGGCCGGGACCCTACCCCCCCTACGCCGGCCCCTGGGGCTCCGGGACCCCCCCCTTTTTTTTTGTTCACCCAGGGGAAATCCTTTATGGATACCCGAGAGGCCCGGGGGGACCTCTACGGGTTATGTGGGACTCACCGGAGGGGAAAGAAGTTCCCCTCCGGCATACCCACTAAAACCCCTGGCGGTGACCATCCCTTGCCATTATAGAAGGGGAGCTGGGCATCGCCATTCGGCATTCTTCCAGCTCCCCTTCTGTCTTGGCCTCCAAGATGGAGGCCTCAATCTCGGGGGGAGGGAGTGCCAGGGTCTCGTAATAGCACTCCCTCCCCGGTATTATAGTACTCTACACTGGGGAAGGCCGGGTCACCTCGACCTTCCCCCGCCCCCCCAGATATTAGAAGGGGGGCCGCCCCCGGATCTTAGTGGGGCAAGAGATGACTGGAGGCCCCCGCCTCCAGTCACCTCTTCTTCTTTTTCTTCTTCTTTCTCGCGGCCTTGCCATCAACGGATGAGGAGGAAGAAGGAAAAGCCTTCCCCTCACTCCCGTTAGACTTGGCCGCGGGAGAATCATTAGAATTGGGACAGTGGTTGGGCGGGATGGGGGGAAGGAGGGGCACCTCAGACACCTCCACTCTCTTTAGGAGAAATGAAGGTCTCCTAACGGCAAGCCTCTCCATCACCACATCCACCGCCTTCCCCAGTGTCCCGCTATCAATAGAGCAGGGGAGAGCCCTAATTAGAATCCTCTCCACCTGCCCTCGGAGGTTAACCACTCCCCTCTCCCCCTCGTGTTCTTGTGCACATTTCTGCATAAGAGTTGAAGGGGAGGAAGGTGAAAACCCCCGTGCCTCCTGGAACACAATGTCAGTGGAGATCAACCCCCACTTAAACTGCACCTGGGACCGCACCTTAAGGGGTGCCTCATACCCTTCAGCCATTTTCCCTCCGTCCATTTCCCTGGCCATCACATCCGGGGCCAGTGGGGATTCACAACCGGAACCCTCCACCGCCCCCCCTCCCCCAACAGGTAGCCTGTTTAGACTAACCGTCGGGCAAAGGGAGGACAGCTTCGGGTCCGTTGCAGTCTCCAAAGCCGCCTCCACCAAAGGGGTGGAGGCGGATGTAGGAACCGGAGGAGAAGGTACAAAACCCTTGTCCCCCCCGAATTCCCCAACCCCCACTCGGGCCTCACATAGCTCATCCGAGGTGGGTCCCCCAAAAGGAGGATCCACCTCCATTTCCTCCACTTGGGGGGAAGAGAACTCCCCTTCAAGTACAGCCGGGGAGGGGGGGAAAACCTCCCTCCCCTCCTCAAGTACAACCGGGGAAGGAGGTGAAGCCCCCCTCCCCTCCTCAGGTACAGCCGGGGAAGGGGGAGAAGCCCCCTTCCCCTTCTTCCTCTTCCTCCTCCCTCCCCCGCGACGGGGAGGGACCACGGGGCACCCATTCCCGCCAATTCGATGGCGGGCCGGTAACCCCGCGTCGGCACACTGGGGGCAGTGTGCGGCCGGCGCCGCACACGCCCCCACATGGTGCCCGTCCCCGCCGCACCGGAGGCAGGAACTGCCCCGGTCGACGGTGGACGGGCACCATCTACGAATGTGCCCCCGCCCCAGGCACTTGAAGCACCTGGGGGGGGCACTTACCTCCGGGGAGGTCTGCGTCCCGACGGAACGGGACGCAGGCCTCCCTTTGCCTCTAACCACCGAGGCGTAGGACCCGGACGGAACCGGGCCTACGCCTCCCGAACTGCCCTGGGGGGCGCACCCCCCAGAGCAGAAACCCCTCGGTGTTGGCTCCCCCAAAAGATGGAGGAGCCAGGTACACGCGTTTCGAACCAATATTCGAAACGCCTCGTCAGCGGCCGCAGACGCACGATAGTGCGGGGGGCCTGCGCCGCACCCCCCGCACCGCCCGTCGTCCGATGACGACGTGGGGGGAGCCGGGACTCTACCCCCCCCACGCCGGCCCCTGGGGGTCCGAAACCCCTGAGGCGGTAAGTTTATCTTCTTATTGGTCGTACTATCCATAATAAAAAATATTAAAAATGTAATTTTTTTACTTGGTTTTCTTCCAAGGGGGGGTTATTTCGGAGCCCCCCACTCCTAGGCCGGTTGGTATAACCCTCCTCACGAGTCCGGCCTACCCGGGTTTTTTAACATGGTTTTCCTTCCATGTGTGAGCTCTTAGACCCCCAGGAGAGTTTCCTGGGGGAGCCCCTCCACCACGGCAAGGTGGCTCACAACGGAGGGGTGGGGCTCCGGGACCCCTGGGGCGGTACGTCATTTCTCATTAATGTCATCGTCCATAAAAAAATGTAATTTTTTTACGTGGTTGTCTTCCACGGGGGGTTATTTCGGAGCCCCCCACTCCTAGGTCGGCTGGGATAACCCTCCTCACGAGTCCGACCTACCCGGGTTTTTTAACATGGTTATTCCTTCCATGTGTGCGCTCTTAGACCCCGGGGATCACTCCCCGGGGAGCCCTTCCACCACGGCAAGGTGGCGCACAACGGAGGGGAAGCCAGGCACATCTGAGATTAAGTAGTGGTCATTACGGAGCGTACTACAACGTACGGTCCTTTATAAGTGGGAATTAGTTTCTTTGATACACCCGAATTGCTGAAATTGCGCGTAACATTACATAATCTCCTTCTTTATATTTAGTCGGACGCTTATGTTTCTTATTAAAATAGTTCTTATTATATTCTTGAGAAGTGACTATCTTCTCGAACGCCTTTTCTCTCAATTGTGCTAAGTCTAACTTATTACCGTTAACACTTATATCTAAGAATTCCTTAATTTTGTCACTATGAACGTTGATCGATACCGAAGAGTAATCTACTGGGCGTTTCACCAGTACTTTTATTTATGGAGTTGTTTAAGGCGTATTCGACTTCACGTAAATTCTTATGCCATTGTTGTCCCTCGCTTTTGTCAACTACTTTACTTAAAATAGGAATACCCTATTCACGCGTTCAACTTGCCCATTACTCTGAGGAGAGCCGGTAGCGGTGGCCGCCTTTTATTCCCGGCCGACAGGTGCCGAGTAGTGGCGGGGGAAGTCGCGCGTCGGGGCCGGCAGGTGCGGTACGGGCCGGGGGCAGCTTTGTCGGCGTATTATGGTGCCGAAGAGCCACGTTTCGGACGGCTGATCGGTCCGTGATTAGAAGGGGGAAGGCGTCATGCATGTTTCGGGCGGCTGATCAGCCCGTGACGAGGCGTATCGTCACAATATAAAGGTTTGGCGATAATTGAAAATCCTTCAATGAACTTTCGAAAATAGGAACACATCCCCAGGAAACTTTGCACATTGCGTACGTCTGTGGGAATTCTAATACAGCTTTAATACCACTATTCGTCGGGCTGATGCCTTCTGAAGTGATTGAGTATCCTAAATATTCAATTTTTGTAAATAAAAACTTACATTTATCTATGCATAATACTAATTTATTTTCTACCATTAACCTGAATATACATATATTTCAAGACGTTCAAATGATATTCTAACGATTCTGTGGCAACAAGGAAGTCATCAATATATACTAATGCATCACCGGACCGAATCAAGCTGTCCATGATTTCATTAACAAACTTTTGAAACCTTATAGGTACAGGTCTCAGACCGAGTGACATTTTCATGAACTCAAATTGCCCAAAAGGAGTAATGAAAGCTGTGTAAGGTATGGATTCCTTGGTCATTTGAATACAGTAAAATCCGTCTTTTAGATCAAGGATGCTAAAATATTTCTTGCCTTTCAGAACATTTAGTTGATCTTCAATGACAGGTATTGGATAATTGTCTCGTATGATGTACTTATTCAAGGTCCGATAATCAATGCATAACCGAAACTCATTTTTCTTCGGTACTAGAATTATAGGTGATGCATACTCAGAATTGCTTTCTTTGATGATTCCCTTTGCCAACAGATCGTCCAATATTCTTCGAAGCTGTTCCCTTTCCACATACGACAATCTTCGAGGTGAAAAGTGAAAAGGCTGTACTTTATGTAAGTGTAGTTTTAATGTTAACCTTAGACTTTATCGAACGTTCTGGCTGTACATATTCTTTTTCAAAAATGTGTTTTAACTTTACATTACTATCATAAGGAATTTCGGAATTAATATTTAAGGACTCGCTTGCCTTATCCCTTTCGCATATACTAATATTCAATATTTTTAACTCATTGTCTCCACTTCCGTTTTCGTTTATGATATCTAGACTAACATTTGATTTCTTGATCACATCTCGACCAATTATCATGGAAGACGACATAGTACTATTATCAACAACATAAATAGGCATATTAGACGCATTAATTCCATCACATGTGATGTGATCTATTACGGTGGTTCCAACTATACTTAGCGTGCTATTGTTAATTCCACAATAATTATTCGAGCAATCAGCTTTAATAAAACATTTCGGAATAAATTTCTCTTTTACAAGTGTAATAGGACTACCGGTGTCGAATAGAACATCTACTTTGATCTCACACATTCCTACTGAATTATTTATCTTTAGAGTTACTATCTTTTTAAAATCATTGTCTGCTGGACTTGTACCTACAAGCGCAATCGAATCAGAGTCAGAGGCTTTTAATTTTACATTCGCTAATCATATGGCCCTTTTCTCCGTATTTAAAGCACGCGCCCTTTTCTCTCTTAGGTAGCTTACAGTCTTTTGACACATGTCCATTTTTGCTACAATTATAGCACCTCACTTTCTTTGGCGGTACGCTTGCCTCCTTCGATGTCTTCTTCACTGCAGACGGTTTCAGGGGCGTCCGTGCGTCCTTCTGCTCCTTGCTTTGTTCTTTGCTTCCTCGTACGGGTTGGCCTTTCGTCTCTTCCAAATTTATGGTCTCAAATGCCGTCAGCAGATCAAACTTAAATTCGAGTTTCTGAAGTTTGTCCTGATTTCGCAGTTGCATGCTGGGTATGCCCTCCACTAAGTATTCCAAGATCTCTTTTTCATCTATCGGAACTCGATTTGCTAAAATGATCTTTTGATGATAATACGCACTAAAAGTTTCTTCTGGTTTCCACACTCTTTCTTCAAACTGTTTTCTGAGCTTCAACTTGCTCTCCTTGTGATCATACATTCTTCGCATCTTCGCCAGTAGCTCTTCTACGCTAAATTCGATGTGCTCCGGGCAGGAATGAAACCACTCTAACGCCTTATCTTTCAATCGCATCCCCAGCATGATTTTTGCGTATTTGTCATCCAATTTATACGTTGCAATCAGAAGTCTTGCCTGTTTCTCCCAATTTCGAAGTAGGCCCTCTGAACCATTAAATTTGCATAGCAGTTCACTCACCGCTTTTATATTGACTCTTGACGGAATTTCCGTACTTGAACTAGCACTGTTACGCGATGTACCACCACTGCGTAGAATTTGGTTCTCTCTCTCTAGTAAACGCATCCCTCTTTCCATCAGCGCACGTTCCCTACGCATGAATTCGAGCTCCCGCGCGGCATCCTCCGGCACGTGACTCTGACTTCCTCGGTGAATTCTATCCTGCGATACTTGCAAGAATTCTTGGTCACCCATATTCGTTTGCGTAGTGCTACTAGCTTCTGCGTTCTCATCATCACGCATCCAATTACCTGCTGGATCTGCTTCCTGTAAGCAAACAATCAACTCTGCTTTGCTTCCATGAGACGGTAACTGTTTCTTCTGCAACACCTTAAGAGGGGTATTCTGGTTTAGAGGCATAAATTTTGGGCGTTTTGTCAAGCTCGATAAAAAAAAAAAAAAAATATTTTTACCATTCATTTTTTTATAACATATTTATTGATATTTTGAAAATATACAAAAAAATTTTTGAAAAAAAAAATGAAAATTAAATAAGTTATAAGCTGGTAAAGTTGAGGGTAAAAAAAAAGAGGTGTGCTGGTTGACACGATTGCAACCCTTCTGGTCATCTGAAACAAAATTTAAAAAAAGATTCTTAATTAGTAAGAATGTCGTTATAGCCCTTACCTTTTTTTTTGGTAAGGATGGGGAAATCCTATTTACGGATACCCGCGGGTCATGGGCTGAGGAGGCACCATGACCCACAGGTTATGTGGGACTCCTCGCACGGAGGGCAAATACCCCTACCCGTGCGAGACTACCCACTAAAAACCCCACCCGGTGGCCTTCCCAAACCCCATAATGGGGGGGGGCAGGCATCACCATGTGGCATTCTTCTGGCCCCCTCCAGGGTGTGACCCTTGCAGGTCCCATCTCGTTTAATAGGGGAGAGCCGGCCACCACCAACTCTCCCCCCCTAACCCGAGGGGCGCCGTTGTGCAAGGTGGGCCTCAAACCACCCTTAAAGCACAACGCCGCCCCCCCTATGACCCATCTCGCCTGGGAGGGGGGCTAGTCCCCCCGCCCAGGCCGGACCCCCATCCTTGTCAGGCCTGGACAGAACCAGGCCGTCCAAGGAATGGGGGCCCTTACCACCGCCGCCCCGGCCCCGCCTCGGAAACGTCCGAGCGGCTCAGGGCAGCCCGGCCCGGTGGGCCTGGGAGTTCCGGAACCCACCGGCCCGTCGTCATCCACCCCGGGAAGGAGAAGGTGTGCTCCTCCACTCCTGCCCGGGGATCCCTCCCGGCAAATTAGGGGTAAAACCCCATGGGGTGCCGAAGCCCCATCCTCCACTCCGGGGGGAGAGGGTGTGCTCACCCCCCCTACCCGGAGACCCTCCCGGCATTCGGGACGAATCCCTGGGGTGCCGAGACCCCATCCTCCACTCCAGGAGGAGGGGGAGTACCCCCTCCTGCCCGGAGATCCCTCCCGGCACTGGGACTCCTATCGGAGTCAGAGTCCCTATCGGGGGTGCCGAAACCCCGATCCTCCCGTTGGCGCTCTTAGTCAGGAGGGACTCCTCCCCATCGGGTCAATGAAGGAGGTAGAAACCAACCATCATTGACCCGATGGATCAGCAGAGTCCCTCCCTAAGCCCCCTCACCACGACAAGGTGGCGCCAATTCGAGGGGGTTATAGCCTTTATCTTTTTTTTTTGTCGAGGAGGAAACCTTTTATAGGTACCCCAGAGACCCTGGGGGGTCCCTGGGGTTATGTGGGACTCACCCAGGGGGAAAACAAGTCCCCCTGGGCATACCCACTAAAACCTCCCCGGGATGCCATTCCTTAGCCCATAATGAGGGGTGGGTGGGCATCACCGGTGGTATTCTTCCACCCACCCCTCGGGCTGGTCGTCGAGAGACGACCTCTTCTTGGGGGGAGAGGAAGACAGAACTTCCTCTCCCCCATAGTCTGTCCTAATGGGGAAGGCCCGACACCCCGAGACCTTCCCCCGCCCCTCCCGGATGTTGTTGGGGGGGCCGTGGTGCCCTAGGGGCCCCAGCCCCTGGGACGACCACCCCACCGGGAGGGAGAAGAATTGATTCTCCCTCCCGGCTAGCTTTACCTGATAGGGGGAGGGATTTAAAAGATCCCTCTCCCCGGGGGGGAACTCCCTGTTTTTACTTAGAGCACTCGTTGTGAGTGCCCCCGGGAGTTCCCCCCGAATACCTCTCAACACCGACAAAAGTCGGACGTGCGGGCTACATTAAAAGTGAGAAGGCCCCCTCATTGTGCCAGACAGCCAACAAGTGGCTGACCGGCGGGAGGGAGGCCTCCTCTCTGCCAATAAGTACACGGGTTACGTGTCGTCCCGTTCGAGGTATTGGTGGGACGTCCCTCGTTTCTATGCTAGAGGGGGACCCCACCACTATCAGGTACGCATATGCGCAAGGCGGCGAAGAGGGATCCTTCTAACCCTCCTTAAGGTCGGAGGGGGCGGACCCCCGTCGCCGCCATCGTCATTCTCGGAGGGGGAGGATGGAAGTACAACCTCCACCTCCCCTCTCCTTATGCGTTCTGCCGTCTCCTTCTGTGACATGACGCTGCCACAGAAGGAGACGAACGCAGCCCATTTATCCTCTCCCTCCAGTATTTTGGGGATAACGCCCCGGAGAGAGAGGTCTGCGGTGCCTATCACGTCGGACAGGGCCCGGCGCTCCGTGTCCCAGGCGGGACAATCCCTCAGCGTGTGAAGCGCCGAGTCCCTGCCGGCCGCGCAGTGATGGCACCGCGTCGTGCGCTCACGTCCGATGCGACGCAGGTAGACCCCAAAGCACCCGTGGTCTGTCAAAACCTGCGTCGCGTGGAACGTCAGTCCGCGTTCGCGCCTATCTACCCACTCGAGTAGATAGGGCCGGATGGCGTCAATGGTCCATTTGCCCGCCGAGGCGCTCCATAAGGAGGCTTCCGAAGCCTCCAGAGCGCCTTGGCGGGCCCGTTTCCTAATCCTGGCCACGGTCTCTGGTGCAAGGCGGGCCCGCCCCACACCGCCCGGCCTCCTCGTGCGCCGATAGACTTCGGCGCACGCATTGGCCGATAAGACGACGGGGATCGAGCCCACCAGGATCGTGGCTGCCGCGTAGGACGTGGTGCAATATGCTCGAGCCGCGCGAATGACCAGCCGCCACTGCACTCGTTGTAAAGCAGCTTGAATCTTGCGGCTGGCCGCCGCGGCCTCGGACCAAACCGGTGCTCCATAGAGGAGCACCGATTGCACCACGTTAGCAAATAGGCGGCGCACGCGGCTAGCCGGACCACCGACGTTCGACAGGAGGCGGCCTAAACTCACCGCCATCCTGTCTGCTTTGGGGATTACGATGTCAAGTGTTTGACGAACCCCCAAAGCCTTCCCTCCGTTGTGCGCCACCTTGCCGTGGTGGAGGGGCTCCCCGGGGAGAAATCCTCGGGGTCTAAGAGCGCACACATGGAAGGAACAACCATGTTAAAAAACCCGGATAGGTCGGACTCGTGAGGGGGGTTATCCCAACCGACCTAGGAGTGGGGGGCTCCGAAATAACCCCCCCTTGGAAGACAACCAAGTAAAAAAATTACAATGTATGGATTATGGTTATTTGTGGAAAAGACGTACCGCCTCAGAGGGATCGGACCCTCAGAAGCCGGCGCAGGGGGGGTATGGTCCCGGCCCCCCCTGTGTCGTCATCGTGCGACGGGTGGTGCGGGGCTTGCGACGCAGGAGCCCCACACAACAGGGCTACTGCGGAGGCCCTTTGGACATCCGTCCTTAGGGTGTTAGAGGAGCTCCTTCGGCTGATGGGGGAGCGGAGGATGGAGACCGAGGCATGTTCTTATGCCTCGGTTTTGAGGAGGGGGTCTGAGTGCCATCCCACACGGACGGTGGGAACTCAGACCCCCTCGGTTGGCGTTACTGCCGCCTCGCCAAGGTGCTATCGCTGCCTGGCGAGGGGGCATATAAGGAAGTGGTGCCCCTCGGCTACTGACCGGAGCGCTTTATGCCTCCGGTGTGGTGTCGAGGGTCACCTGGCTAAGGAGTGTGCGGCGAAGGCCGCACACTGTTTGGAATGCGAGGAGGCCGGGCGCGTGGCGTCCCACCGAATTGGTGGGCCCACGTGCCCGGTGGTCCCCCCCGCAAGGGGGGTAATAAGGAGAAGAAGAAAGGAGGAAACAATTCTCCTCCCCCTAATGAGGTAGAGACGGCGCCCCTATCTCGGGGGTTGTCTATTAGGTTGGGCTCTCCTTTGGGAGAGCGTATGGATGTGGACGTAGGGGGAATTAATTCTTCCCCCAAGGTTGAGACGACGCCTATACTCCTAGGGTCGTCTGCTAGGACGGACTCTCCTCCGGGAGAATGTATGGATCAGGGTTGCCAATAGTACGGTCTTGACCGTACTTTTACGGTCTTTTGGTCCAAAGTACGGTATACGGTCCGAGCCTCGAACCGTACCCAAAAAGTACGGTAATTTAGGGAATTGCCACATTTTATAATAATTTTTTTATTTTAATTTATAATGTTGGAAAAAATATATAATATTTCTAATTTTTATAGATTAGCTTTATCTATCATCTAAGTAAATAATTTTGTTTGAATACTTATATATACCGTTTGTTTTAAATTTTTTATTAATGATAGAAATACGAGGAATCTACTATTCCTACTTTGCCTAGCGCCAAGCGCCATCTGCGCATGTGCCGAAGCCGAACAGCCAAACCGAAATAATACGCACACAACACACAGCTGACAGCATCACAGGCTGTGTGATTCGTAGCATATTCTGGGGTACGTTCCAAAACCTTACTCGGGTGCACTATAATACTAGAAGTACTATAGCATACGTGACATATACTATAGCAACTTCTAGTCACCCGGGTAAGGTTTTGGAACGTCGCCCCTGTTGTTTATATTCTGTTTTACCGGTTTTCCTAATTTGTTGTTTCCCGGTTTGATTTTAGTGTAAAATATTAAAAAAAATAAGCAATATGTCAAGTGATAGCGACAGTAGCGAAGGATGCACTCTAGCAAAGAAACCTAAGGGTTTCCATAAAAAACAAGTAAGTTTTGCTATATATCATATTTTGAATTTTTTTGCCCTAGTTTTCTTACGTATAATAAAGCGACTGGGTTTTTCTTTGTAGAAATTTCGAAGTACATGGCTTAATATTCCCGAATATAAGGAGTGGTTGCGACCGGTACAAAAGAATAACCTTAAAGCCCAGTGTGCCCTTTGCAAAATAGATTTTGTTTCCGAGTTAAGTAACGTAAAAAAACATATGGTTTCCGCAAAGCATAAAAATAATATAAAATTGAAACAGGGTAGCAACAGTTCCGTATTTAGAAATTATATTCAGGGTTCTTCGAGCAATGATGGTGTAAAAGAAGCCGAAATAAAACTTAGCGGTTTTTTTGTGGAACATAACATTCCATTTCGAGTAATGGACCATTTGTCTCCGTTGCTTACACAGATTTTTCCTGACTCTAAAATTGCTAGAAATTTATCAATAAAAAGAAGCAAGACCAGAAATATTATAACTAATGTTATAGCCGAAAGTCATAAAAGTGACATTACTAAAATTATAAAAACTACAAAATTTAGTGTTTTGGTTGACGAATCAACTGACATTGCTGTTACCAAAACGGCATGTATTGTTATACGTTATTTAGATCCAGAAGTAGGCAGAATTGTTACATCTTTATGGGAGTACATTTCTATATTCGAAGAAGACAAGGATCCTGCTAACCAAGGAACGGCAAAACATCTTTACACACTAATTATAAATACCTTCTTAAAAAAAAATATCCCGTTAGATAACATTATAGGTTTTGCGTCAGATGGTTGTAATATGATGATGGGACAACACAATTCGATAGCATCACGATTTAAAAATTCATGTCCTGGAATTATAATTTTTAAATGCATTTGCCATTCCTTGCATATCTGCAGCAGCCGAGCATGCAAATGCTTACCAAGAAGTTGCGAGGATTTAGCCAGAAATGTTTATACATTTTTTAAGGTACGGATTACTATGGATAGACTTTTCTAAAAATACAAAAATAGTAATAAAATATATCTAGTACCTCTACTTTTGTTTTAGTCAAGCAGTAAAAGACAGTTTGAGTACAAGGAATTTCAACACTTTGCTGAAGTTGAAATACATAAACTGTTGCATCCATCGCAAACCCGGTGGTTGTCATTGGGACAAGTGGTCTCCAGAATTTTAGAGCAATGGTCAGCACTTCAGTTATTTTTTAACAGCAAATACCTGGAAGAACTCCTGGCTGCAGAGCAGGTTCACAATAGTCTTAATAATCCATTTGTTAAACTTTATTTTCTGTTTTTAAATTTTGTTTTGCCAAAAGTTAATGCTTTAAACCAGTATTTTCAATCTGATAAAGTATTAGTGGCAAATCTTTACAATGCCATTAAGGAAAAATATATTGAACTATTACTATATTATATGGATAGCAGAACAACGGATCTCTCAAAAGTTGATCCTACAAATCAGACGTATTTCCTTCCAAATTGTAATATTTATCTTGGCGTTGAAGTAATGGACTATCTAAAAAAACCTGAAATTCAAAATAATCGTGATTCCCTTTTATATTTTTATGAAAAATGTAAAGATTTTTTTAAAGTACTTTGCAAAGAAATTAAATTGAGATTCGATTTTCATGATCCACTTTTATCACAGCTACATATTTTTACTCCTAAAAAGGCTGTTTCTTTTGAAACAAGAAATCAATATCCTTCATTGTTTCCGATTTTAAACATTTTAAAAAGATTTTATCACGATGGTAGCAGGCAATTAATTGATGACGAATGGCGTTCTCTGCCAAACTACATTTTTCCTGATGGTACGGTTGATGTCAATGAAGATATCGATGTGTTTTGGAGAAAATTATTTGAATTTAAAAACGAAAGTGGTGAATTTATATTTAAAAATGTTTCAGAATTTGTTTTGAACATTCTTTCATTGCCCCACTCGAATGCTGCGTGCGAGCGCGTGTTTAGTATTGCTAACGCAATTAAAACCAAATCGAGAAATCGACTGATAACTAATACTATGAACGGCACATTATTAAGCCGGGAATGTGTTTCAAAAACTAGCTGTGTACATTTAAATGTCAATAAAGATATGCTCAGTAGAATGACAACATTCCAACTTTATCCAAAACCAAAACATAATATACAGGTAGCTGCATATATCTTCTGACGAGGACAAATTTGAAATGTTTGAATAAAATCAGATTGTCTTAAATCAAGGATATTTTAGATAACCATTGTAAAAGTGACATAATATTGGTAGAAAAAACCCTGTTAGGAATTTGAGTGTTACGTTTTATATAATTTATATAGATATATAAATTAATGTTTTGTTTATTTTGAAACAGGTTTTCCTTTTTTAGTACATAGGTGAAATGAAATGTGTTCTTTTTATGTTCCTTTTAGGTGTTTTAGTACAATACTAATGAGCAATTTTTTTATGTTCCTTTTAATTGTCTTAGTACAATACTAATGTGCAATTTTTTTTGTATTTAATACGCAATAAATAAATAAAAATAAAAACAGAAATCATTTAACTTCCCCCGTTCCTAAATTTTTTTACTGAAACCCGAAAATCCGAAGGTACGGTCCTGGATGACAAAGTACGGTAATTTCAGAATAACAGTACGGTCTTGAGGTTTTAAAAAGTTGGCAACCCTGGTATGGATGTGGAGGTAGGGGGGGTCATTACTCCCCCTAAAGAGATTGAAGCGGAGTCCCCACTCCTGGGGACACTTGCTGGTTTGGGCTCTCCCCCGGGAGAGCGAATGGTGGTAGAGGAGGAGGGGAAGGGGGGAGAGCCCGCCTCTCCCCTCAACTAGTGTAGAGGTTATGGCGGTGGAGGGGCCCGTGAGGACCCCAGAAACTGTCGATCCCCCCCCTCGGGAGTCTATGGACTCTCCAGGGGATGCTCAGATGGCGGAGTGGAGGGATTACTTGGCCGAGTTTTTTAACCTATCCCCGTCCCACCTGTCCGGCCTCCCTCCTGCTTGGCTTCCCGAATTTTCGGAGGAAGGGTGGAGCAGGCAGCAGGAATTATCGACGGAGGAGACGTGTGAGTTGCGGGACGTGTTTTTTAGGTGGTACGCCGCAACCTCTCGCCCTGGGCTCCCCCCTTTGGTGGCTGGGGGGACCCGCCAAAAGAAGAAGGGGAAGAAAAAAAAGGGGGGATGACGTTAATGCCCCCCCCCTTATGTGGGCCGGAGATATCTCCGGCTCCGGGGGGGGGGACACTTGGGGGCGGAGACTCGTTCTCTGTCTCCCACATCGTCCCTTGATTAGTTTGGTGGGGGGATCCAATTTTCCCCCGGTGGGGGTCGGTCAGGAGCTGGGGCTCCTGGCCGACTCCAGCCCCACTAACATCTGGGGCGGGGAAGGTCCCGGGGTGCCGGGCCTTCCCCATTATGGTCAAACATAACGTGGCAGGGGGAGGTAGGGGTATTTGCCCTCTCCCCCTGCAGAGGCCGAGGTTAACGGCCACGCCCGAGGGGGAGCTGGAAGAATATCTATGGTGATGCTCAGCTCCTCCTCGTTATGGGCTGAGGAAGGCACCCCGGGGTGGTTTTAGTGGGTATGCCCGGGGGGGGATTCTTTTCCCCCTCCGGGTGACTCCCACATAACCCCAGGGGACTCCCCAGAGTCCCCTGGGGTACCTATAAAAGGTTTCCACCTCGTTAACAAAAAAAAAAACCCAAAGCCCATCCAAGGTGAGGCCTAAGTTCTTCATAGTAGGCCCCACCTGGACGCGGACCTCCCCCACCCAAAGCTGGGTGGGGGGAGGTTGCCCCTTCTTCCCCCTCGTGGACGCCACCTTGTCGTGGTGAGGGGGCTTAAGGGGAGGCTCCTATGATCCGTCGGGGCAATGATGTCCGGCTTTGCCGGCTTCATTGGCTCGACGGGGAGGAGTCTCTCCAACTAAGAGCGTCCATGGAGCCCGGCTTCCCATAGGGACCCAGACTTAACTGGGTCCCATTGTCGGTAGGGGTAGGAGGCCCCGACTTCAATCTCCCGGTGGGTCGGACCCGTTAGGAGGACATTAGTCCTCCACCGACCGTGGGGATTTCTGGGTGTTCCCAGACTTTCTGGGTGCCTGTCGCTCGGTGTTCCGGGCGAGGGGGGGACCGGGTGCTCCCGGTCAAAACCGGGTGTTCTCGGGTCCGGTGCTCCGGGCTCGGGGGCACTCGGGGGGGGATGTGGGTGCCGGTCCTCCGGTGTCTGGGGGTGACCAATCCCTGTCCAGTTACATGGGCAGGGGGAGGTGTGCCCTGGCACTAGGGGAAGCGGCGTCCCACAACGGGGTAGACGCCCCACCGCTCCTCCCTAACGGCTGCGGGACGTGGTCCCGCAGTACGCGGGAGTGAAGTGGGGGGACGGGCCGGTGGTGTCCCGGAATTCTCGGGCCCACCGGGCTGGGGTGGTGGAGAGAGCCAGTTCGGCTCTGGGGCAGGACGGGCTCCGAAAGGCTTGGTTGCCAACCGTCCTAGGGGAAGGTCACCCCGAGAATAAACCACCCCTTTTATTACTATTATGATAATGACAAGTAACGAGAGCGGATCACTACTGCTCCAGGGCGATCGGACGCCCAGGAGCCGGCGAGAGGAGGGTATCGTCCCGGCCCTCCCCCGTCGTCATCATACGTCGGGCTACCGGCAGGGTGCACCGCAGGCCCTGCCGGAGAATCGGCGCCTGCGAAGGAGTCTATGCCCAAGCTTGGGTATAGACTCGCAGGGATAGGCACTGCCGTTCCCATTTACATATTGGAGCGGGCTTGTGGCCTCCGCGTTAAGTCTCGTAATTCCCTCCCTCTACGACTGAGAGGGGGGGCCAGTTCAGACACCGAGGAGATGGAGGAGGTGGTGAGGCCGTGTCGGAAGGCAAAGAGGAAGGTCTCTCCCACCGAGGGCGTGTCACCCAAACCCCTGGTCTAAGAGGCTCAGAAAGGGGGATTCCCCGCATAAAAAGACCGGTTCCGTTACCGGATCATTGGGCGGGGAAGCACTCGCAAGCTCCGACGACATCGAGGTCGTTGAGCTGGATTGCGAGAAGAAAAGGACCAGGCCCCCACACCGCACTCGCTCGTCCTCGAGCAATTCCGGGGGGAGACCTGATCCTAGCTTAATTAAGAGGGATCTGAGGGGGCGTCCCCCCAAGGATCCCTCCCACCTGGGCGAGTACACCGCCCAGAAAAGAGCGAAGCGGGCTAAGAAGAAAAAAGCGCAGGACGTAGAAAGATCTGCGCTTAGGACAATGGATAGCTCCATCCCTTTGGATGATACGCCCGCCCGCTCCCGCAATTTTGAGATAAAGCTCAGGGAGACCGCCGATAACATTAAAAGGGCCTCGCTGGAGCAAATTGAAAGTCACCTGGCTGACCACGTGACCACCTTGAGAAAGGCAGCGTCGGTCCAGAAGGGGATGAATGGGAAAATGGCGGGGGACCTCCTCAAGGTTGCCGCCGCCGTCCAAACGAGCATCCCCACTTTGATCGCCAGGGGCGAGAGGGGGTACTACGACCCCTTCTCAGGAAGGGCACCCTCTCCTCAGAACGAGAGGGTGGATGATATTATCGCGGCCAACCGCCGTCTTGAGGCGGAGGTCGCGGAGCTCAAGAGGAGGATTGAGGAGATGGAGAAGACCTCCCCTCCGCGCTCCCCCCACCAGCTAAGACCGAGGTGGGACAGGATGGAGCTATACGGGGGGAGGAAGTGCGCACTCCCTCCCAAGATTTCCCGGTGGAGCGTCCCGTAGCGACGCAAGAGGAGCTGGATAACTTTCCGGCTCTTCGACCGTCATTACTGGGGCGCCCCCCGGTTAGGTTCCCGGAGGAGGCTCCTCCTCCGGGTAACACGGGACTGGGGTTCCCACGGAAGAAGAGGGTAGACACGGTGGGCAACATGAGCCTGGACAGTCTTGTCCAGGCTGTATCTCAGGCTGTGATGAGGAACCTCACTCAGAGCTTCCCAATCCTGAGATCTGCGCCCTCTAGTGGGACCCCCAATAACCAGGCTAACCAGAATAACCAGGCTAACCTGGACAAGCAGGCTGCTCCCCACCCATCCAACACCACGGGGGGGAACAATCCTCCCTCCTCTTCGAAAAACATGAAGAGGAAGAAGAAGGAAGGTAGTCCGCTGAAAACACAAAAGGCGGCCCCTCTCCCTCGCACGAGATCTAAGAGAGGGAACAAGGCAGCCTCTGCGGTTTCGGCGCCTACTCCGGGTCGCCGCGCTCCGGTTCGTGCAGAAACCTCCCCCAACTTGGTTGGGGGCACCCCGCCGGGCGGCGCGACCTGGAGTGAGGTCGTCCGTAGAAAGGGGAAGAAGGGGGCTACTCCCCCTCCCAAAAGGGGGGAGGCGCCAAAAAACCGTCCAAGAGGAGGTCCCCCACAACGGCGGCGGTTACGATCACCTCTGCCAATGGGGGCTACAAAGATATTCTGGATAAGGCTAAAGCCAGGATATCTATAACAGAGCTGGGCATCGAGAAATTGGTGCCCAGGAAAGCGGCCACCGGGGCCAAGATATTTGAGATATCTGGCCCGGACCGCGAGAGGAAGGCGGATGCGTTCGCCGAAAAGCTTTCCAGCCTCTTCAAGGACCAGGGGGGATTCGGGTGGCTCGCCCGAAGCGTACCGTTGATATAAGGGTACGCGACTTGGAGCCCTCGGTCTCCCCCGAAGAGGTCAGGGCGGCGGTGGAGAGACAGGGCGCATGCAGCCCCTCTGACATTAGAGTGGGGGAGATCCGCTCCCCCCCACCAAATCAGAGGGGCATGGGCACGGTATTAATCAAGTGCCCAGTAGAGGCAGCCAACCGCATCTTGAAGGCGGGCCGCCTCCAGTTGATTTGGGTCTCGGCGCGCGTCGAGGCCCTAACGAAGCGCGCCCTCCAGTGCTTGAAATGCCTGGAAGTGGGCCACGTAAGGGCCAGGTGCCCCAACAATGATATTGACCGCAGCGGTCTTTGTTACCGTTGCGGGGCTGCTGGGCACCCGGCCAAACAATGTAATGGTCCGGTCTCCTGCACGGTGTGCAAAGCCGCGGGGAGACCGGATAAACATAGAATGGGGGGCGATGCGTGTTGGCCCCCCAAGTCTAAGAAGAGGAAGAACCGGGGGGCGGCACAGGCGGCCACCCCCGCAGTTATCGTCACGGCTGCTGCCGCTGCGGGGGCAGCAGATGGAGACCGATCCTCTCCCGCAGAGACAACCGCGGGAGAGAGTTCCCCCAACCAATGTTGGGAAGGAAGAAGGAGCTATGGAGGTGGTGCAGGCGGCCGCCCCCACGGTTTCAGACTCGGGTGCCAATGCTTCGGCAGAGACACCCGAGAATATGGAGGTGGACCCCCCCTCAGCTTCAATCAGGGGAAAAGAGCCGTCCCTCTATCTTATCGGTTATCCCGTGTAGTGTGAACGTGTACGATATACTGCGTCATGCGTCACCCGCAGCAGACGCAGCAGAGGGAACCGGCAGGGAGGAGCCGATGGAGACGTAGTTTTCGCCTCCATCAGGCTCCTTCAGGCGAATTTAAATCACGCCCGCCAGGCCCAAGATTTATTTATCCAGGACCTGGCGGAGCGTGATGCCGGGCTCGGAATTGTGGCGGAGCCGTACCGCGTCCCGGGGAACAACCCCAACTGGTTAGGGGACGCGGTCGGCTCTGCCGCAAGAGTCAGAAGGCACTCCCCTCGCTCCCCTCCCATCTCCCTTGTGAAGATGGGGAGGGGGTTTGTTATAGCGAGGTGGGGTGCCTTGTACGTTGCGGGGGTGTACGCGCCCCCCAGCAGGACTCTCCCCCAATTTAAATCTTTATTGAGGGATTTGGGGGACGGCATACGCCGATGCCTCCCCCACCCCGTTTTGGTGGCCGGGGACTTCAACGCCTGGGCTCGGGCGTGGGGTTCCCGGTCCACCAATGCCAGGGGGGAGATCCTGCTAAGATGGGCGGCGGAGCTGGGCCTCATTTTGTTAAATCAAGGGGCCCAGAGCACCTGCGTCCGCCCTCAAGGGGAGTCCATCGTGGATCTTACGTGGGCTACTCCGAGGGCGGCGCGTTTGGTCAGCAACTGGGGAGTGGCCAGAAGAGATACTCTATCAGACCACGCCCAGCTTGAGATGGACGTGGTCGCCACTCCCCAGGAGGTGCTACTCCGCCGCCGCATGGGGGGCAATGCACCCCCGAAACGGTGATCGATCGTGAAGATCGACCACAATCGATTGATGGCCTTCGCCGCGGCAGAAACCTGGTCGGTGAATCTTACCGACAAGGCAGACGCCAACGCGGAGGCGGAGGAAATTAGGGGCATGGCCGAGCGTCTTTGTGACGCGGCCATGCCCCGTTGCAAGCCCGCCCCCCGCCGGGCCGCGTACTGGTGGTCGGAGGAGATTGCGGACCTGAGGCGTCAAGCTAATATGGCGCGTCGCAATCTCCTCCGGGCCCGGCGGCGAGGGGCGGATGGTGTAGAGCGTGCTGTGGCGCGCAGCGAGTTTCTTGCCGCGCGGAACTCGTTGCGGGCAGCCATCAGCACGGCCAAGGCCAGGGCCTGGAACAAGCTTATAGAAGAACTCGACCAGGACCCCTGGGGGCGCCCTTACCGGATCGTGCTCAACCGATTACGTCCGGCGGCGCCCCCATTGACGGAAACTCTCGACCCCGAGTTCCTGGACCAGGTGGTGGAGGCCCTATTTCCCCGGAGGGACGTTAATCTCCCTCCGAAGGGCCCGCCTCCCCCCTGGACCCCGGAACTCGAGGTCACAGACCAAGAGTTTGTCCGGGCCGCGAAGAAATTGGGGGCCAAAGGTAAGGCCCCCGGCCCGGACGGGGTCCCTGGCAGAGTCTGGGCCCTGGTCCTTGGCGAAGTGGGTGCCCGCCTGAGGCGTCTTTTTAACACTTGCCTCAGGACGGGCACCTTTCCCTCCTTGTGGAAACAAGCGAGGCTTGTGCTTCTCCGCAAGGAGGGGAAGCCGGCGGACGCACCCTCGGCCTACAGGCCGATATGCCTGCTCGACGAGATCGGCAAGTTCTTCGAACGAATTATTGCCGGCCGACTCGTCGAGCACCTGTCGCGGAATGGTCCCGACCTTAGTCGGGACCAATTTGGATTCCGAGAGGGCCTCTCAACGACTGACGCTATAATGTCACTCAAGGCCCTCTCGGACCAAATAACCGGGGAGGGAGACGTGGCGTTGGCGGTGTCACTTGACATCGTCAACGCCTTTAATTCCCTCCCCTGGGAGGTTATCGGGGAAGCCATGCAGTATCATGGCTTCCCCCAGTATCTAGTCCAGATCGTAGAGGACTATTTCCGCGACAGGGAGCTCCAGTTCACCAACAAACTGGAGCTCGCAACCTGTAGGCCGGCTTATTGCGGGGTTCCGCAGGGGTCTGTGTTGGGGCCCCTGCTTTGGAACCTCGCCTACGACAGGGTGCTCCGCACGGCGCTCCCCTGGGGCAGTCGTCTGCTATGTTATGCAGACGACACATTAGTATTGTCCCGGGGGAGCACATGGGAAGAGGCGCGTGACGGCGCCAATACTGCCGTCCGCGCCGTCGTGCGCTCAATTCGCCGTATGGGACTAGAGGTTGCCCCTGCGAAGACCGAAGCTGTCTTCTTTTACAGCAAAGAGATGGGGCAGCCTCCCGCCCTCCAGCTTTGGGTGGGGGAGGTCCACGTCCAGGTGGGGTCTACCATTAAATATTTAGGCCTCACCTTGGATGGGCTTTGGGGGTTCGTCAAGCATTTTGACAGAATAACCCCCAAAGCAGACAGGATGGCGGTGAGTTTAGGCCGCCTCCTGTCGAACGTCGGTGGTCCGGGTGGCCGCGTACGCCGATTGTACGCCAACGTGGTGCAATCGGTGCTCCTGTATGGAGCACCGGTTTGGTCCGAGGCCGCGGCGGCCAGCCGCAAGATAAGAGCTGCCTTACAGCGTGTGCAGCGGAGGCTGGCCATTCGCGCGGCTTAGGCCTATTGCACCACGTCGTACGCGGCAGCCACGGTCCTGGTGGGCGTTGTCCCCATCGTCTTTTCGGCCAACGCGTGCGCCGAGGTATATCGACGCACGAGGAAGCCGGGCGGTGTGGGGCGGGCCCGTTTAGCACCACGGACCGTGGCCAGGATAAGGAAAAGGGCCCGCCAAGGCGCAATGGAGGCTTGGGAAGCCTCCTTGTGAAGCGCCTCGGCGGGCAAATGAACCATCGACGCCATCCGGCCCTATCTATCCGAGTGGGTAGATAGGCGCGGATGCGGACTGACGTTCCATGCAACGCAGGTGTTAACGGACCACGGATGTTTTGGGTCCTACCTGCGTCGCATCGGGAGAGAGCGCACGACGCGGTGCCATCACTGCGCGGCCGGCAGGGACTCGGCACTTCATACGCTGAGGGACTGTCCTGCCTGGGACACGGAGCGCCGGGCCCTGACCGATGTGATCGGCACCGCAAACCTCTCCCTCCAGGGAATGATTCCCAAGATCTTGGAGGGAGAGGATAAATGGACAGCGTCCGTCTTCTTCTGCGGCAAAGTTATGTCGCAGAAGGAGGCAGCCGAACGCATTAGGAGAGGGGAGGTGGAGGAGCCTCCATCCTCCCCCTCCGAGGGGGATGAAGACGACGACGGGGATCCGCTCCCTCCGATTCTAAGGAGGGTCAGGCGGATTCCCCCTCGCCGAATGGCGCATTTGTGCCCCGGATAGTGGCGGGATCCCCCCTAGTGTAAACTGGGGGACCCCCGCCAACACCTCTAACGGGAGGTCACGATCCCGTGCACCTTTTCACGCAGAGAGGAGGCCTCCCTCACGCCGGTCAACCACCCGTTGGGTGCCTGGCACACCGAGGGGGGCCTCCTCACATTTCCCGTAGCCCTCACGCCCAACTTGTTGGGCGTGAGGAGGTGAGAGGTCGGGGGGAACTCCCGGGGGCACTCGCGCTTGAGTGCTCTAAGCAAAAACAGGGAGTTCCCCCTGGGGGGAGGGACCTAAGAAGTATCCTTCCCCCTATCAGGTAAAGTTAGCCGGGAGGGAGATCCGATCCGTCTCTCTCCCTCCCGGTGGGGTGGTCCGCCTGGGGCACCACGGCCCCCAACAACATCCAGGAGGGGCGGGGGAAGGTCTCGGGGTGTCGGGCCTTCCCTATTAGGACAGACAATGGGGGAGAGGAAGCTCTGTTTTCCTCTCCCCCCGAGAAGAGGTCGTCAGTGACGACCAGCCCGAGGGGTGGGTGGAAGAATACCACTGGTGATGCCCACCCACCCCTCACTGTGGGCTAAGGAATGGCACCCCGGGGAGGTTTTAGTGGGTAGGCCCAGGGGGATTTGTTATCCCCCTGGGAGAGTCCCACATAATCCCAGGGACCTTCCAGGGTCTCTGGGGTACCTATAAAAGGTTTTCTTTCTCAAAAAAAAAAAAAAGGTTGCCCCTTCTCCTTGGGGGAGGCCCTCGAGTACCATGGCCTCCCCCTATACATACGGGCTGTTATCGAGGACTACTTCCGCGACAGAACGCTCCAGTTTAGAGACCAACTGGAGCGTTCAAGCCGAAGGCCTATGTACTGCGGGGTTTCGCAGGGGTCAGTTTTGGGCCCCTTATTGTGGAACCTCGCGTACAATAGTGTGCTCCGCACGGCGCTCCCCCTGGGCTGCTACCTCATCTGTTACGCAGATGACACTCTCGTGGTAGCTCGGGGGGAGAACTGGTCGAGCGCCCGGGATGCGGCTAACGCCGCTACCCGGGCCGTGGTGTGCTCCATCCGAGGTATGGGACTCGAGGTCGCTCCACAGAAGACAGAGGCCATGTTTTTCTATAACAGGGCCTCGGGGCGACCTCCCCCCACCGAGATATGGGTGGGGGAAACCCGCGTCCGGGTGGGGCCCCAGATCAAATATCTGGGCCTCATCCTGGATGGGCTCTGGGGATTTGAACAACATTTCGTTCAAACGATCCCCAGAGCGGACAGGATGGCGGCTGCGCTAGGCCGCCTCCTGCCCAATGTGGGTGGTCCAGGTTCCAAAGTTCGGAACCTCTACGTGAACGTCGTGCAATCGGTGCTGATGTACGGGGCACCGATTTGGGCCGGGTCGGTAGTCAAGAGCCGGCGCACTTTGGCGATAGTCCATCGCTTCCAGCGCCGGCTCGCAGTGAGACTCACCCGGTCCTATTGCACGACGTCATTCGCGGCGGCCACAGCCTTGGCGGGCATTATCCCGGTCGAATTTCTCGCATCCTCGTACGCCTCAGTTTACAGGCGTACGAGGAATGCCGAGGGTACTGGGAGTGCCCGCCTAAAACCAGGGGCCGTGGCCAAAATGAGACAGGACGCCCACCGAGAGGCCATCAGACGCTGGCAGATTGCCTTACGAGGCCTCGAGGCGGGTAAGTGGACCACCCGCGCCATCCGGCCCTGTCTGCCCCAATGGGCGGACAGGCGCGGACGTGGGTTAGGGTTTCACCTGTCACAGGTGCTTACCGATCATGGTTGCTTCGGTAAGTACCTGTGCAAGATCGGAAGGGAGCACACCGAAGAATGCCACCACTGTATGGCCAGTCGGAACACGGCGGAACACACTCTTTGTGAGTGTCCAGCTTGGGAAGAGGAACGCCGTGCCCTGACTGCAGTGGTCGGCGGAGACCTCTCCCTCCCAGCGCTTGTTAGACAAATGCTGGAGGGAGAGGTCAAATGGCGCTCCGTCTCGGACTTCTGCGTCAAAGTTATGACGCAGAAAGAAGAGGCGGAGCGCATCAGGAGAGGGGAGATCGTTATAGAGGCACCTCCCCAAAATAGCGGCAGCAGTGACAGCGATGATAGCAGCAACGGTAGGGGTTCCCCCCCCTCAGTCAGGAGGAGGGTCAGGGGTATCCCCTACCGTCGCTTTGCCCACTTACGTGGGGCGTGAGAGCCGCTAGGTCCCCCGAGGGCCGAACAAACTTGCTCGGTCCAAGTTAAAAAATAGGGGAACCCAGCGGACTGTCTCCCTCACAGGAGAATATTTCTGGGGAGCTCCCTCAATAGGGAGGCTCTCCTATTGTTCCCCCTTATGAGGATTCGTGTAGGTAGGTGTGGGGTCCCCTTCCCGGGCTGAGTCTCATCGTCGACTCATTCAACCTGGGAGGTGACTTCCACACCAATCCTCCCTCACAGGAGGTGATTATTGGAGGGGGGGCACTGTTTCTCCAGGCTAACCTTAACCACGCCCGGCAGGCCCAGGATCTATTTCTCCAGGACCTTGCCGGGCGTGACGCTGGTTTAGGAGTGGTCGCGGAGCCGTACCGTCTGCCCGTTCGCAACCCATGTTGGGCTGCGGCGGCGGACGGCTCCGCGGTTATTGTAAGGCGCCACACCCCAAAGTCCCCTCCTATTAACGCATGAAAATAAGAGAAGGGGGTGACGGGGAGCGCTGTTTCACACCCCTCTGAGATGGAGATATGGGGGGGGGAGGGCTGGGGGGCTGAATGGTCGGGTGGAGGGTGGGTGGGCGTGGATACGACCCCAAAAAGCAGGATAGCCCGGAGTTCAAAGGAATCCATCACCCACTGGAGGGAGGTGGGGGGGAGGGGCTTCCGTTCGATCCGTCACTAAACTACAGTGTGTGGCCGGCGAATTGAAAGACTGCTTCTGGATCCCCGCAGACGGGCGGGACTCCAGTGATGACTGTGGCAAAGAAGTCTAAGGGGAGAGACTCCTGCTGGGACGGGGGCGGAGGGATAGGACAGAAGGAGTTAAGGGTGCCGCCCCCGGGGAGGCCCAGGTCAGGTCCACAATGGACTCTCCCCGGGGACGGACACAAGTACTATTGGCCCCCTCATTAAGAAGAAGGAGGCCAAGCCCCGCCGCCCAGTCCAGCAGGATCTCGCCCCTGAGATTAGTGCATCGGGAGCCCCAGGCTGCGGCCCAGGCGTTAAAGTCGCCGGCCACAAGCACTGAGTGGGGAAGGAATCTACGGATACACTCCCCCAGCTCCCTCAGCTGTTCTTTGAACTCAGGGCGAGTCCTGCTGGGGGGGTCATATACCCCCACCACCACCAAGGCACCCCACCTCACAACAACATATCCCCTCCCAGCCTCGATGAGGTTAATGGGAGGGGACTTTGGGGTGTGGCGCCTTACAATAACCGCGGAGCCGTCCGCCGCCGCAGCCCAACATGGGTTGCGAACGGGCAGACGGTACGGCTCCGCGACCACTCCTAAACCAGCGTCACGCCCGGCAAGGTCCTGGAGAAATAGATCCTGGGCCTGCCGGGCGTGGTTAAGGTTAGCCTGGAGAAACAGTGCCCCCCCTCCAATAATCACCTCCTGTGAGGGAGGATTGGTGTGGAAGTCACCTCCCAGGTTGAATGAGTCGACGATGAGACTCAGCCCGGGAAGGGGACCCCACACCTACCTACACGAATCCTCATAAGGGGGAACAATAGGAGAGCCTCCCTATTGAGGGAGCTCCCCAGAAATATTCTCCTGTGAGGGAGACAGTCCGCTGGGTTCCCCTATTTTTTAACTTGGACCGAGCAAGTTTGTTCGGCCCTCGGGGGACCTAGCGGCTCTCACGCCCCACGTAAGTGGGCAAAGCGACGGTAGGGGATACCCCTGACCCTCCTCCTGACTGAGGGGGGGGAACCCCTACCGTTGCTGCTATCATCGCTGTCACTGCTGCCGCTATTTTGGGGAGGTGCCTCTATAACGATCTCCCCTCTCCTGATGCGCTCCGCCTCTTCTTTCTGCGTCATAACTTTGACGCAGAAGTCCGAGACGGAGCGCCATTTGACCTCTCCCTCCAGCATTTGTCTAACAAGCGCTGGGAGGGAGAGGTCTCCGCCGACCACTGCAGTCAGGGCACGGCGTTCCTCTTCCCAAGCTGGACACTCACAAAGAGTGTGTTCCGCCGTGTTCCGACTGGCCATACAGTGGTGGCATTCTTCGGTGTGCTCCCTTCCGATCTTGCACAGGTACTTACCGAAGCAACCATGATCGGTAAGCACCTGTGACAGGTGAAACCCTAACCCACGTCCGCGCCTGTCCGCCCATTGGGGCAGACAGGGCCGGATGGCGCGGGTGGTCCACTTACCCGCCTCGAGGCCTCGTAAGGCAATCTGCCAGCGTCTGATGGCCTCTCGGTGGGCGTCCTGTCTCATTTTGGCCACGGCCCCTGGTTTTAGGCGGGCACTCCCAGTACCCTCGGCATTCCTCGTACGCCTGTAAACTGAGGCGTACGAGGATGCGAGAAATTCGACCGGGATAATGCCCGCCAAGGCTGTGGCCGCCGCGAATGACGTCGTGCAATAGGACCGGGTGAGTCTCACTGCGAGCCGGCGCTGGAAGCGATGGACTATCGCCAAAGTGCGCCGGCTCTTGACTACCGACCCGGCCCAAATCGGTGCCCCGTACATCAGCACCGATTGCACGACGTTCACGTAGAGGTTCCGAACTTTGGAACCTGGACCACCCACATTGGGCAGGAGGCGGCCTAGCGCAGCCGCCATCCTGTCCGCTCTGGGGATCGTTTGAACGAAATGTTGTTCAAATCCCCAGAGCCCATCCAGGATGAGGCCCAGATATTTGATCTGGGGCCCCACCCGGACGCGGGTTTCCCCCACCCATATCTCGGTGGGGGGAGGTCGCCCCGAGGCCCTGTTATAGAAAAACATGGCCTCTGTCTTCTGTGGAGCGACCTCGAGTCCCATACCTCGGATGGAGCACACCACGGCCCGGGTAGCGGCGTTAGCCGCATCCCGGGCGCTCGACCAGTTCTCCCCCCGAGCTACCACGAGAGTATCATCTGCGTAACAGATGAGGTGGCAGCCCAGGGGGAGCGCCGTGCGGAGCACACTATTGTACGCGAGGTTCCACAATAAGGGGCCCAAAACTGACCCCTGCGGAACCCCGCAGTACATAGGCCTTCGGCTTGAACGCTCCAGTTGGTCTCTAAACTGGAGCGTTCTGTCGCGGAAGTAGTCCTCGATAACAGCCCGTATGTATAGGGGGAGGCCATGGTACTCGAGGGCCTCCCCCAAGGAGAAGGGGCAACCTTTTTTTTTTTTTTGAGAAAGAAAACCTTTTATAGGTACCCCAGAGACCCTGGGGGGTCCCTGGGGTTATGTGGGACTCTCCCAGGAGGAAAAACAAGTCCCCCTGGGCCTACCCACTAAAACCTCCCCGGGGTGCCATTCCTTAGCCCATAATGAGGGGTGGGTGGGCATCACCAGAGGTATTCTTCCACCCACCCCTCGGGCTAGTCGTCAGACTGACGACCTCTTCTCGGGGGGAGAGGAAGACAGAGCTTCCTCTCCCCCATTGTCTGTCCTAATGGGGAAGGCCCGACACCCCGAGACCTTCCCCCGCCCCTCCTGGATGTTGTTGGGGGGCCGTGGTGCCCCAGAGGCCCCAGCCCCTGGGACGACCACCCCACCGGGAGGGAGAGAAACGAATCGGTTCTCCCTCCCGGCTGACTTTACCTGATAGGGGGAGGGATACAAAGGTCTCTCCCCCCCAGGGGGGAACTCCCTATTTTTGCTTAGAGCACCCAACCACGAGTGCCCCCCGGGAGTTCCCTCCGACCTCTCACCACCTCACGCCCAACAAGTTGGGCGTGAGGGCTACAAAAAATGTGAGGAGGCCCCCCTCGGTATGCCAGTCAATCAACGGGTGGTTGACCGGCGTGAGGGAGGCCTCCTCTCTGCTTAAAAGGTGCACGGGAGTATGCATCTTCCCATTGGAGGTATTGGCGGGGGTCCCCCAGTTTGCACTAGGGGGGACCCCACCACTATCAGGGGCGCAAATGCGCCATTCGGCGAGGGGGAATCCGCCTGACCCTCCTTAAAGTCGGAGGGGGCGGATCCCCGTCGTCGTCTTCATCACCCTCGGAGGGGGAGGATGGAGGCACAACCTCCACCTCCCCTCTCCTAATGCGTTCGGCTGTCTCCTTCTGCGACATAACTTTGCGACATAATTTAAGAAGGAGACGAACGCTGCCCATTTGTCCTCTCCCTCCAGGATTTTTGGAATAACACCCTGGAGGGAGAGGTCTGCGGTGCCGATCACATCGGTCAGGGCCCGGCGCTCCGTGTCCCAGGCAGGACAGTCCTTCAGCGTATGAAGCGCCGAGTCCCTGCCGGCCGCGCAGTGATGGCACCGCGTCGTGCGCTCTCTCCCGATGCGACGCAGGTAAGACCCGAAACATCCGTGGTCCGTTAACACCTACGTCGCATGGAACATCAGTCCGCGTCCGCGCCTATCTACCCACTCGGATAGATAGGGCCGGATGGCGTCGATGGTCCATTTGCCCGCCGAGGCGCTCCACAAGGAGGCTTCCCAAGCCTCTATTGCGCCTTGGCGGGCCCTTTTCCTTATCCTGGCCACGGTCCCTGGTGCTAAACGGGCCCGTCCCACACCGCCC
The DNA here is from genome assembly GCA_901521435.1 of Crematogaster levior. Lineage (NCBI taxonomy): Eukaryota > Metazoa > Arthropoda > Insecta > Hymenoptera > Formicidae > Crematogaster > Crematogaster levior. The sequence continues at coordinate 6,394 of CABEGB010000085.1, read as the reverse complement.
GGCTTCCTCGTGCGCCGATATACCTCGGCGCACGCGTTGGCCGAAAAGATGATGGGGACAAGGCCCACCAGGACCGTGGCTGCCGCGTACGACGTGGTGCAATAGGCCCGAGCCGCGCGAATGGCCAGCCGCCGCTGCACACGCTGTAAGGCAGCTCTTATCTTGCGGCTGGCCGCCGCGGCCTCGGACCAAACCGGTGCTCCATACAGGAGCACCGATTGCACCACGTTGGCGTACAATCGGTGTACGCGGCCACACGGACCACCGACGTTCGACAGGAGGCGGCCTAAACTCACCGCCATCCTGTCTGCTTTGGGGGTTACACTGTCAAAATGCTTGACGAACCCCCAAAGCCCATCCAAGGTGAGGTCTAAATATTTAATGGTAGGCCCCACCTGGACGCGGACCTCCCCCACCCAAAGCTGGATGGGGGGAGGCTGCCCCTTCTCCTTACTGTAAAAGAAGACTGCCTCAGTCTTTGCCGGGGCAACCTCCAATCCCAAACGGTGAATTGAGCGCACGACGGCGCGGACGGCATCGTTTGCGCCGTCACGCGCCTCTTCCCATGTGCTCCCCCGGGACAGTACTAATGTGTCGTCTGCGTAACACAGCAGACGACTGCCCCAGGGGAGCGCCGTGCGGAACACCCGGTCGTATGCGAGGTTCCATAGCAGGGGCCCCAAAACAGACCCCTGCGGAACACCGCAATAAGCCGGCCTACAGGTTGCGAGCTCTAGTTTGTTGGTGAACTGGAGCTCCCTGTCGCGGAAATAGTCCTCTACAATTTGGACTAGGTACTGGGGGAAGCCATGATATTGCATGGCTTCCCCGATAACCTCCCAGGGGAGGGAATTAAAGGCGCTGACGATGTCTAGTGACACCGCCAACGCCACGTCTCCCTCCCCGGTAATTTGGTCCGAGAGGGCCTTGAGTGACATTATAGCGTCAGTCGTTGAGAGGCTCTCTCGGAATCTAAATTGGTCCCGACTAAGGTCGGGACCATTCCGCGACAGGTGCTCGACGAGTCGGCCGGCAATAATTCTCTCGAAAAATTTGCCGAGCTCGTCGAGCAAGCAAATCGGCCTGTAGGCCGAGGGTGCATCCGCCAGCTTCCCCTCCTTGTGGAGAAGCACTAGCCTCGCTTGTTTCCACAAGGAGGGAAAGGTGCCCGTCCTGAGGCAAGTGTTAAAAAGACGCCTCAGGCGGGCACCCACCTCGCCAAGGACCAGGGCCCAGACTCGGCCAGGGACCCCGTCCGGGCCGGGGGCCTTACCTTTGGCCCCCAATTTCCTCGCGGCCCGGACAAACTCTTGGTCTGTGATCTCGAGTTCCGGGGTCCAGGGGGGAGGCGGGCCCTTCGGAGGGAGATTAACTTCCCTCCGGGGAAATAGGGCCTCCACCACCTGGTCCAGAAACTCGGGGTCGAGAGTTCCCGTCATTGGGGGCACCGCCGGACGTAATCGGTTGAGCACGATCCGGTAAGGGCGCCCCCAGGGGTCCTGGTTGAGTTCTTTTATGAGCTTGTCCCAGGCCCTGGCCTTGGCCGTGCTGATGGCTGCCCGCAACGAGTTCCGCGCGGCAAGAAACTCGCTGCGCGCCACGGCACGCTCTACACCATCCGCCCCTCGCCGCCGGGCCCGGAGGAGATTGCGACGCGCCATGTTAGCTTGACGCCTCAGGTCTGCAATCTCCTCCGACCACCAGTACGCGGCCCGGCGAAGGGCGGGCTTGCAACGGGGCATGGCCGCGTCACAGAGACGCTCGGCCATGCTCCTAATTTCCTCCGCCTCCGCGTTGGCGCCCACCTGGTCGGTAAGATTCACCGACCAGGTTTTTGCCGCGGCGAAGGCCATCAAACGATCGTGGTCGATCTTGGCGATCGACCACCGTTTCGGGGGTGCATTGCCCCCCATGCGGCGGCGGAGTAGCACCTCCTGAGGAGTGACGACCACGTCCATCTCGAGCTGGGCGTGGTCTGACAACGTGTCTCTTCTGGCCACTCCCCAGTTGCTGACCAATCGCGCCGCCCTCGGTGTAGCCCACGTAAGATCCACGATGGACTCCCCTTGAGGGCGAACGCAGGTGCTCTGGGCCCCTTGATTTAACAAAATGAGGCCCAGTTCCGCCGCCCATCTTAGCAGGATCTCCCCCCTAGCATTGGTGGACCGGGAACCCCACGCCCGAGCCCAGGCGTTGAAGTCCCCGGCCACCAAAACGGGGTGGGGGAGGCATCGGCGTCCCCCAGATCCCTCAATAAAGATTTAAATTGGGGGAGAGTCCTGCTGGGGGGCGCGTACATCCCCGCAACGTACAAGGCACCTCACCTCGCTATAACAAACCCCCTCCCCATCTTCACAAGGGAGATGGGAGGGGAGCGAGGGGAGTGCCTTCTGACTATCGCGGCAGAGCCGACCGCGTCCCCTAACCAGTTGGGGTTGTTCCCCGGGACGCGGTACGGCTCCGCCACAATTCCGAGCCCGGCATCACGCTCCGCCAGGTCCTGGATAAATAAATCCTGGGCCTGGCGGGCGTGATTTAAATTCGCCTGGAGGAGCCTAATGGAGGTGAACTTTAGTCCTCCATCGGCTCCTCCCCGCCGGTTCCCTCTGCTGCGTCTGCTGCGGGTGACGCATGACGCAGTATATCGTACACGTTCACACTACACGGGATAACCGATAAGATAGAGGGACGGCTCTTTTCCCCTGATTGAAGCTGAGGGGGGGTCCACCTCCATATTCTCGGGTGTCTCTGCCGAAGCATTGGCACCCGAGTCTGAAACCGTGGGGGCGGCCGCCTGCACCACCTCCATAGCTCCTTCTTCCTTCCCAACATTGGTTGGGGGAACTCTCTCCCGCGCTTGTCTTCGCGGGAGAGGTTTGGCCTCCATCCTCTCGGCTGCTGCCCCCGCAGCGGCAGCAGCCGTGGCGATAACTGCAGGGGTGGCCGCCTGTGCCGCCCCCCGGTTCTTCCTCTTCTTAGACTTGGGGGGCCGACACGCCTCGCCCCTCATCCTGTGCCGATCCGGCCTCCCTGCGGCTTTACACACCGCACAGGAGACCGGACCTTCGCACTTACTGGCCGTGTGCCCAACAGCCCCGCAACGGTAGCAAAGACCGCTGCGGTCAATATCATTGTTGGGGCACCTGGCCCTTACGTGGCCCACCTCCAGGCATTTAAAGCACTGGAGGGGGCGCTTCGTTAGGGCCTCGACGCGCGCCGAGACCCAAATCAACTGGAGGCGGCCCGCCTTCAAGATGCGGTTGGCTGCCTCCACTGGGCACTTGACTAATACCGTGCCCATGCCCCTCTGATTTGGTGGGGGGGAGCGGATCTCCCCCACTCTAATGTCAGAGGGGCTGCATGCGCCCTGTCTCTCCACCGCCGCCCTGACCTCTTCGGGGGAGACCGAGGGCTCCAAGTCGCGTACCCTTATATCAACGGTACGCTTCGGGCGAGCCACCCGAATCCCCCCCTGGTCCTTGAAGAGGCTGGAAAGCTTTTCGGCGAACGCATCCGCCTTCCTCTCGCGGTCCGGGCCAGATATCTCGAATATCATGGCCCCGGTGGCCGCTTTCCTGGGCACCAATTTCTCGATGCCCAGCTCTGTTATAGATATCCTGGCTTTAGCCTTATCCAGAATATCTTTGTAGCCCCCATTGGCAGAGGTGATCGTAACCGCCGCCGTTGTGGGGGACCTCCTCTTGGACGGTTTTTTGGCGCCTCCCCCCTTTTGGGAGGGGGAGGGGCCCTTGACCGTCTCCCGTTTAGGGACGGAAGAAGGGGGAATAGCCCCGTTCTTCCCCTTTCTACGGACGACCTCACTCCAGGTCGCGCCGCCCGGCGGGGTGCCCCCAACCAAGTTGGGGGAGGTCTCCGCACGAACCGGAGCGGGGCAACCCGGAGTAGGCGCCGAAACCGCAGAGGCTGCCTTGTTCCCTCCCTTAGATCTCGTGGGAGGGAGAGGGGCCGCCTTTTGTGTTTTCAGCGGACTACCTTCCTTCTTCTTCCTCTTCTTGTTTTTCGAAGAGGAGGGAGGATTGTTCCCCCCCCGTGGTGTTGGATGGGGGGGGAGCAGCCTGCTTGTCCAGGTTAGCCTGGTTATTGGGGGTCCCACTGGAGGGCGCAGATCTCAGGATTGGGAAGCTCTGAGTGAGGTTCCTCATCACAGCCTGAGATACAGCCTGGACAAGACTGTCCAGGCTCATGTTGCCTACCGTGTCTACCCTCTTCTTCCGTGGGGACCCCAGTCCCGTGTTACCCGGAGGAGGAGCCTCCTCCGGGAGTCTAACCGGGGGGTGCCCCAGTAATGACAGTCGAAGAGCCGGAAAGTTATCCAGCTCCTCTTGCGTCGCTACGGGACGCTCCACCGGGAAATTTTGGGAGAGAGTGCGCACTTCCTCCCCCCCGTATAGCTCCATCCTGTCCCGCCTTGGTCTTAGCTGGTGGGGGGAGCGCGGAGGGGAGGTCCTCTCCATCTCCTCAATCCTCCTCTTGAGCTCCGCGACCTCCGCCTCAAGACGGCGGTTGGCCGCGATAATATCATCCACCCTCTCGTTCTGAGGAGAGGGTGCCCTTCCTGAGAGGGGGTCGTAGTATCCCTCTCGCCCCTGGCGATCAAAGCGGGGATGCTCGTTTGGACGGCGGCGGCAACCTTGAGGAGGTCCCCCGCCATTTTCCCATTCATCCCCTTCTGGACCGACGCTGCCTTTCTCAAGGTGGTCACGTGGTCAGCCAGGTGACTTTCAATTTGCTCCAGCGAGGCCCCTTTAATGTTATCGGCGGCCTCCCTGAGCTTTATCTCAAAATTGCAGGAGCGGGCGGGCGTATCGTCCAAAGGGATGGAGCTATCCATTGCCCTAAGCGCAGATCTTTCTACGTTTCTATCCATTGCCCTAAGCGCAGATCTTTCTTCTGCGCTTTTTTCTTCTTAGCCCGCTCCGCTCTTTTCTGGGCGGTGTACTCGCCCAGGTGGGAGGGATCCTTGGGGGGACGCCCCCTCAGATCCCTCTTAATTAAGCTAGGATCAGGTCTCCCCCCGGAATCGCTCGAGGACGAGCGAGTGCGGTGTGGGGGCCTGGTCCTTTTCTTCTCGCAATCCAGCTCAACGACCTCGATGTCGTCGGAGCTTGCGAGTGCTTCCCCGCCCAATGATCCGGTAACGGAACCGGTCTTTTTATGCGGGGAATCCCCCTTTCTGAGCTTCTTAGACCACACCGAGGGTTTGGGTGACACGCCCTCGGTGGGAGAGACCTTCCTCTTTGCCTTCCGACACGGCCTCACCACCTCCTCCATCTCCTCGGTGTCTGAACTGGCCCCCCCTCTCAGTCGTAGAGGGAGGGAATTACGAGACTTAACGCGGAGGCCACAAACCCGCTCCAATATGTAAATGGGAACGGCAGTGCCTATCCCTGCGAGTCTATACCCAAGCTTGGGCATAGACTCCTTCGCAGGCGCCGATTCTCCGGCAGGGCCTGCGGTGCACCCTGCCGGTAGCCCGACGTATGATGACGACGGGAGGAGGGCCGGGACGATACCCTCCTCTCGCCGGCTCCTGGGCGTCCGATCGCCCTGGAGCAGTAGTGATCCGCTCTCGTTACTTGTCATTATAGTCATAATAGTAATAAAAGGGGTGGTTTATTCTCGGGGTGACCTTCCCCTAGGACGGTTGGCAACCAAGCCTTTCGGAGCCCGTCCTGCCCCAGAGCCGAACTGGCTCTCTCCACCACCCCAGCCCTGCCTCGGAATACGTCCGAGCGGCCTGGGGTGGCCCAGCCCGGTGGGCCCGGGAGTTCCGGGACACCACCGGCCCGTCCCCCCACTTCACTCCCGCGTACTGCGGGACCACGTCCCGCAGCCGTTAGGGAGGAGCGGTGGGGCGTCTCCCCTTTGTGGGACGCCGCCCCCCCTAGTGCCAGGGCACACCTCCCCCTGCCCATGTAACTGGACAGGGATTGGTCACCCCCAGACACCGGAGGACCGGCACCCACATCCCCCCCGAGTGCCCCCGAGCCCGGAGCACCGGACCCGAGAACACCCGGTTTTGACCGGGAGCACCCGGTCCCCCCCCTCTGGGACACCTGCCGCCCAGAACACCGAGCGACAGGCACCCAGAAAGTCTGGGAACACCCAGAAATCCCCACGGTCGGTGGAGGACTAATGTCCTCCTAACGGGTCCGACCCACCGGGAGATTGAAGTCGGGGCCTCCTACCCCTACCGACAATGGGACCCAGTTAAGTCTGGGTCCCTATGGGAAGCCGGGCTCCATGGACGCTCTTAGTTGGAGAGACTCTTCCCCGTCGAGCCAATGATGCCGGCAAAGCCGGACATCATTGCCCCGACGGATCATAGGAGCCTCCCCTTAAGCCCCCTCACCACGACAAGGTGGCGTCCACG
>CABEGB010000084.1:42474-104235 GCA_901521435.1 Crematogaster levior | reverse complement strand
TAAGATGGTATTTTGTCGACTTCACGCCTGCCTCCCAGATCCCTCCGAAATGTGGCGAGTAAGCTGGGATGAACTTCCAATTGATCCGTTCATACACTAAGCGATCTTGTAGCGTCCTTTCGTTTTCCGTGAGAAACCTGCTAAGTTCTCTTAATTCGGAACAAGCTCCAACAAACGTAGTACCGTTATCGGATAATATTTTCTCTGGTCTCCCACGACGTGACACAAATCTTCGCAGAGCCATTATAAAATTTTCCGTAGTGAGATCCGAGACCACCTCGAGATGAACGGCCTTTGTGACTAGACAAATGAACAGACAAATGTACGATTTATGAGTCTTGCATCCTCGTCCCTTGCGGTCCTTTGTGGGGAAGGGACCCGCGTAATCCACGCCCGTGTTGTAAAAGGCGGGAGCTGGTACAACCCGCTCTCGCGGCAAATCAGCCATTTGCGGAACGACAGCCTTGGGCTTGTTGCGGAAGCACTTGATGCATTGATACACAACTTGACGAGCCAGGTTTCGACCTTGAATCGGCCAATAATGCTCTCTCACTTGCGCCAAGAGAGCCTGAGGACCGACGTGTAGTAGTCGCTTGTGTTCGCTTTCAAAGATAAGCTTGGTCAGATGATGACTCGATGATAGTATCATCGGATGCATTTTGTCGAAATCGAAATCAGAATGCGCTAGACGTCCTCCTACGCGAAGTGTGTTATCTTCGTGGAGAAAAAGCTTCAAACTGGAGAGTTTGCTCCGCATGCTTACGGTCTTGCCCTTTGATAGTGCACGGATTTCTTCCGGGAAGGACTCTCGCTGAGCTAGTCTTACTAACGTGATCGTGGCTTGTAGAATTTCTTCCGCGTCGAACGGGCCCTTGATAGTCGATTTGCGCATTTGCATGTTTATGAATCTTCTGCAGAAGGCTACTATCCTTTCTAATCTTTGCAGACTGGAATAGTCCTCAAATTTGATAATAGTCGTGAACATTGCAACGTGCAAGTTATGTGACTCGGATGACGTTTTCTTCAACTCTGGCAAATCAATAATTGTAAGCTCGCTTCGTCCTGGCCATTGCTCTTGAGACGTCGTTAGCCATTCAGGTCCATGCCACCACAAATTTGATTTGGATAGCATATCCGGACTTATTCCTCGGGACAATAAGTCGGCTGGGTTGTCTCCAGAGGGAACGTATCTCCACCTGCTTGGCACAGACAGCGCTTGTATACTGGCTACTCGATTGCGCACGAAAGTTTGCAGACGATGTGGTTCAAGCCGTATCCAGCTCAATACGATGGTTGAGTCACTCCAATAATGGATGGAGTCAATGTTCACTTCCAACGACGACTTGATCTTGTACATTAATTGTGCTAGCACATGAGCAGCGCTTAATTCGAGCTTAGGCATCGTAAGAGGTTTCAACGGTGCAACCCTTGACTTGGAACATAGTAGTCTGACTGTGGAAACTCCTGATTGATCAGTTGACCTCATGTAGACGCATCCGCCATAAGCCATCTCGCTTGCGTCAGAGAATCCATGAATCTCAATTCGTCGCGGGAGTAAGCAACAAACCTGTCGAGGAATGCGTAGATCATTGAGTGAAGGAAACTTGTCAGCGAATCGTATCCATTCCGATTCCACTTCTATTGGAAGCGCGTCGTCCCATGAAGTCTTCAACTTCCATAATGTTTGGAGAAGAATCTTTGCGATTATGACACTCGGACCGAGAAGACCTAACGGGTCAAAGAGTCTGGCTATTAATGACAGGATGGAACGTTTCGTTGCGGGTTCTCTCGTTAACTGAAGACGAACTTCGTACACCAATTCGTCCTTAACGCAGGACCATGACAGACCCAACGTTTTCATAGCGTCGGTTTCTCCGAGTCTAACAAATTGATGATCGTCACCAGACCTGCCGATAGCGTCTAAAATTCGCGGCGTATTAGATATCCATTTGCGCAACTCAAAACATCCGGATTTTAAAATGTGTGATACATCCGCTGCTAACTGAGTCGCTTCTCTGCATGATGACGCTCCGAACAGTAAATCGTCGACGTACATTGAATTGCGTATGATATTAGCTGCCTTAGGGAATGATTCCTGATACTCCTCAGCCAAGCTGAATAGACATCTGATGGCTAGAAAAGAGCTGGAGGCCATCCCATAGGTAATGGTATTTAATTCGTACGTGGTGATAGGCTCTGATGGATCCTCTCTCCAAAGTATGCGCTGCAAGCTTCGTTGCGATGGTTCTATCAGCACTTGGCGATACATCATTGCGATATCCGCCCCTACAACGTAAGGATATTGCCTGAAACATAAAATAATTGAGAAAAGATCTCGCTGCACGACAGGTCCAATCATCTGCAAGTCATTGATTGATATGCCGCTGTAGGTGCTCGCGGAGGCGTCGAATACGACACGCAACTTGGTCGTGAGACTACTTTCCTTCATCACTCCATGATGAGGTATGTAATGTGGCTTGATGACATTGTCATCATCGATAATTGCTGTCATGTGACCGAGTTCCTGGTACTCCCTCATGAATGATATGTATGCGCTTCGAAAACTGTCATTCTCTTGAAACCTTCGCTCTAGTGACTTCAGACGCTGCTCCGCTAGTTTTCTAGACTCACCTAGATCATCAGTCGAGGCCTTGAAGGGTATGGATACGATGAATCTACCGTTATTATCTCGCTTGGTGGTTTCGATGAAGTGGGACTCGCATGCTTGTTCCTCCGGTGAGTGATGAGGTTCCGAAGGAAGTTCTTCCATTTCCCAGAAGCGCTTTAAGTGCTGCGATACGTCGTCAATACTTGTCAAACTGTGCAACGTTGTCTGAATTTTGTGATCCTTGGCTGGTAGTCTTCCCGAGACCACATATCCTAGCTTCGTTTTACATAGATAAGGATGCTCTCTGGCTTCGTAACAAATCAAATCCCAAAATATGTCGACGCCAAATAACAAATCCATTTTCTTTGGTTTGTGAAAGTCTGGATCTGCCAGCGCGACGTTAGCTGGAATATTAATCCTTCCGATGTCAAATGGTTCGCTGGGTACGTTCGACGTGATCTTAGGAACTATCATGAACGTAAGTTCCCTCCTAATTTCACCGTGTATTGCTTCGATTGTGGCCTTCGTGGTTTCCAAGATTTTGGTTCTGGTTTGATTTAGACCGACGACTGATACGTCCGTCCTGATTGTGCGAAGTCCTAATTTATTGCATAGAGTCGTGGTCATAAAATTAGACTGAGATCCTGAATCCAAAAGAACATTGCAGTGACACGTTCGTCCGTTCTTGCCAATGACCTTTACTGTCGCTGTAGGTAGCATATAATGCATAGGCTCTTTCATTGCGGCATGTGCGGTCACCGATTCCCTGATTTCGCTATCGACGGCTCGCAATTGAGCTATTTGACCTTCCTCACTATTAGCATCCTTGCTGGTTTCATGCCTCTCCAAATGTAGTAAGGTATTGTGAGCCCTCTCGCATTTCCGACATTTTCTCGACTTGCAATTCACAGCGATGTGACCTGAGCGCAAACAATTCAGGCATAGTTTTCCTTTCTTGACTTGTTCTATTCTCGCAATTATTGGCATGTCCAAGAATGATTTACAAGCATATAGCGCATGCTCTTCTTTGCATAATGAGCAGCTTCTGTTCACTAAAGAGGCGTGAGAGAGCGAGGATGTATTGCCTCTGGACCTGTTTATCGATCGCGATGACTGCGTCTCGCTGGATGGTTTCATGTGCTTACTTAATTTCTCCAACAATTGGCATCGCCTTTCGAGGAACTCCAGAAAACCTTCCATATCAGGCGACTTTCCGCATTCTACGAGTTCTCTTTCCCATTCCTTCTTGGAAGGTGCGTCAAGCTTGTCTGAAATCAAGTAGATCAATAAATTATCCCATTTGTCGACTGGTTGTTCCAATGCTGTTAAAGACCGCATGTGACTTCGCATGGCGTCCACCAATCTCCTCAAGGCTTCATGACCTTCCTTTGTTAATCGTGGATATTCGACTATCCCTCCTATGTGTTTGTGGATCATTAGATTTTTGTTTTGGTATCGTTTAGTTAACAATTCCCATGCTGCCTCGTAGTTCGCGTTTGAGACCTCCAGACCATCGAGAACCTTCGTTGCTTCTCCTGACAGCGAGCTCTGTAAATATTGAAACTTTGCAATAGGATCAATCTGATTGTCAGTATGTATCATCGAGTGAAACATATCCCGAAATTTCGGCCATTTGTCGTACGATCCATCGAACTGTGGGAGTTTCAATTGTGGTAGTTTGACTCTGCGATGTAATGCAACGGAGCTTCTTGATAGACAATCGGATTGCGCTCTGCTATTTTGATCGATGACTGGATCTCCTCTGGGTCTTGCGTCATTGATGAGCTTTTGTGCCTTTGCTATCAATTCGTAGTACTTGGTTTCGAATTCTTCTCTCTGTATATAACATTCATCCATTGCGTCGTCATCCATTAACTGCTCGATTTCCGTTTGACATGCGTCGTAATCTGTGATTAATTCCTTGATTCTTTCCAATCGTTGTTCTAAATTTATGATTTCGAGTTCTTCCATGGCATCACGATTGTTCCCTAACGTTTCCAAGAAAAGGCGAAACGACGTGAGCTTTGCCTTCATAGCGCCTCGTTGGCGATTAAAGCCCTTTAACTTGTCTGCTTTATTTTCGCTATGCATTGTGAGCGAAGTCTATTATTGTTGTATGTCACTTACCGATTCGTTATCCCGCGCGATCTTGCTCGAGAAACCTTATTGCGATAATGTTAAACAACCTAACCTTATTTGTAGTATTTGACTACTTCTGTGCTTGTTTGCTATGTCCGGTTGCTATCCGGCTCGATATGACCAACTAATATGTTTATGCGAATTCTTGTGTTCGGGTATGCACTTAGTGGACTGTATATATGTTTGAGTATAATGATCTTTATTTCCTTTGTATAATGCTTGCTTGCTTGTTCTTAACGACACATAACATCGATAACAGCGTCCTCTCATCTCTCGACGATCGAGAATCGAAACGCGCAATCGATAGGCACGCGCCAAATCAAAATAGCACATAATAATAATGACAATAGTACGCAACATACAGTTAGACGATATAGTCGCGTACGCCAGATCATTAGAGGAACACAAGATCAAAATTGACAAATTAATGCAACGATTGAGAGAAACTAACTTACAACTTCAACCTGAAAAATGTTAATTTCTAAGACATGAAGTTATACACTTAGGGCACGTCATTAGTTCTACAGGTGTTAAACCAGACCCAAATAAAATTAGCGCAGTAAACAATTTTCCCACACCAAAAAATCAAAAGAACAATAAACAATTCTTAGACCTAACAGGATACTATCGGAGATTTATCAACAATTTCTCGAAAATTTCAAAACCATTAACAGATTTACTAAAGAAAAATATGCTTTTCGTATGGACTCCATTACAAGAAAAAGCTTTTACAACGTTACGAGAAGAACTTTGCAAAGAACCCATTCTCCAATATCCAAATTTCAGTAAACCTTTTATCTTAATAACAGACGCTTGTGGATATGCCATCGATGGTGTATTGAGTCAAGGGTCAATTGGAAAAGACCTGCCAATAACTTATACTTCCAGGATTCTAAGTGACACAGAAAAGAATCATTCAACTATCGAGAAGGAGTGTTTTGCGATTGTTTATTACGTAGCATATTTCAGGCACTATCTTTACGGACAACGCTTTACCATCGTAACAGACCATAAACCTCTGATTTGGCTACATTCTATCAAGGACCCGAACTCTCGATTGTGGAAATGGCGATTGAAACTGTCCGAGTACGATTTTGACATAAGTTACAAAACGGGAAAGACTAATACCGTAGCCGACGCTTTGTCCAGAAATCCTACTAACTCCTCCATACTATTTCCTCTAAATATATTGGAGAATGACGATTCAAGTGATGATTCGTTAACAAGTCCGGAACCTAACTTCCTTAGCGACGAAGAACTTTTAAACATAAAAGAGACTCGCGATTCATTATTAATGCAGAAAAATAATCATTATTTTTATAAATTTAGATGGTACCCCTTTGGATAAAGGCGCAAAAGATTATCAGAAAGCAAACAAACTTCCAAAATACAATAATCTTATGCTTGAGAGAGCCCGCGTGATTGACAAGAAAAACAAAGTTTTGATAGCCCTCCCGATTAAAGTAAATAAATAAACGTACGCCAATTGAACGCATGGGAATTGTAAATTGCATGAGATCCTTAGTTGATGTAATCCAAGAACTAAGATTAACTTCTATCAGCATAGCTCAAACAGATTTTTATGATACAATACCGTGGATTTTTGTATACAATAATTTAAAGAGATTTTTATCCGACCAGCCAATAACTTTAATAATCTGTAAATCCCTAATACATTAACCAGAGGTAAGTGAGAAGGAAAATCTGATATATGAAAAGCATGCAACAAAGGTAGGGAGCCATAAAGGGGTAAACAAGACTTATAACTGGCTCCGTCAAAACTATTATTGGCCAACAATGAAACAAGACATTCAAACTCATTAAAGGTTGTCGAGATTGTCAGATCAGGAAATTAACGAGAACAAAAACTAAGCAACCCATGTTGATAACTGATACCCCGGGAGTAGCATTCGAGAAAATCTGTATGGATATTGTGGGGCCTTTGCCTATTACACGAAATTATAATTCGTATATATTGACAATACAAGATCTTTTGACCAAATATTCAGTAGCTTCGCCTTTAAAAAGAGCAGATTCCCTCTCAATTGCTGAGGCATTTGTAAAAAATTTTATTTGCATCTATGGAGCTCCCCGAGCCTTGTTAACGGATTAAGCCCCCGCATTCTTCATTTCATTAATGAAAGTAATTGCTTCCCATTTCAAAATTAAACAGTGTCGCACCACCGCTTATTATCCCCAGTCTAATGGTTCGATAGAACGGTCGCACCATGTATTAACAGAGTATCTAAAAATGTACACTAACATTAACAGTGAATGGGATGAACACATAATGACTGCTATGTTTGCTTATAACACCTCCGTGCATGAAAGTACTAATTATTTGCCATACGCCTTAGTGTTTGGTCATCCTCCTAGAGTGCCCTCTTTTACTACTATTTTAGAAAAGCATAAGGAATTATCCTATCCAGATTACGTAATCAACTTGTTTAATACCCTGACCTCCTTCCGAGAGTCAGCCAGGAAAAATTTAATTAAGTCTAAAGAAAAAAGCAAAAAATATTACGACAAACGCGTAAATATTCAAAATTTCAAAGCCGGTGACAAAGTTTACTTGTTAAAAGAACCTATAAAAAACAAATTTTCTGACCAATACTTTGGACCGTATGAGATTATTGAAATGCTACCAATGAATAATGCCAGAATTAACTTTAAAGGAAAACCTCGCGTAGTGCATGTTAATAAACTTAAATTAACAAAGATTACCCATACAATAGACCCTGGATGAAGGGAAACGGTGATTAATCAAACGTTACCCGGAGTCCGGGATCTAGAGATTTAATAAGCATACAATATATATATATAAATTTAAATCACGAATACTATTATATTGCATATTATCCCATTTAATAATAAGATGTAAGGATCCCATATTGATTGATTAAGTATATTAATAATAATATTTTCCAGGCATGTTTCATCATTTTACCTTCAATCTTGCTCTATGGCGCGAACGCCATTATTGCTTATGACTGCGGAGGATCCTACCTCAACGTAATTACAATATCTCTACTCAGATCAGATGAATGCGATTTGAACATAGATACGCCCATAACTGCAAATACGTACGTACAATTATTACAACTATCGGCCTACTCGCACACTGAAGTTATACAATGTAAAATAGAAATCATGCGAACCATATATCACTGCGGCATGCACTCCTATATCTCTGCAGTACATAATGGATATGCTAGTTATTTACAAGAAACATCGCGCGAAAAATGTATTCAGATGCACAAGGAGGGATTTCTTAAAATAGGAGAATCAATAATAGACGGCTTAAAACCTAATAACACCTATTACCGTCACTATGGCAGGGAAAATAAACGTAGATGGGAATGTAAAGGCATTCAGTATTCAGACTATTATAGCACATGGGACGATGTGATTGTACAAGCCACCGTAAGAATTTCTCTAAAAACTTCATACACGCCAATAAAATTAGATGCAGGGAAGATAATGCTAAAATCTGGTACAGTTTGCGATCTGAGCGAAGAAACCTGTATAGATTCGGACGACGGATATACCTTTTGGCGGAGCATACCGACGACAGCTTGCGGGTTTGAATCATATGATGTTTTATACGAAGGAACTGCTACTAAATTCCAGGGCTTACTAGATACACGACATACCACTATATTTACTCTAGAAACACACGACACAACCTTCTCTCTCACACAGACTCGTAAACATACTATTTGTGAATATACATTATTTGGAAAAGAACATCCCAAGCTATTTATTTTCGAAACCCAGAGGGGAAACACTTTCAAGATTAAATCAAAGACCGCTGTAACAAATTTGGACATGTTCGCCTATGTGAACTCCAAATTTATATATGTCGAAAGACACATCAGGAATCAGATAGCCACTCTGTATCAAGATATAATACTACAAAAGTGTGAGCTGGAAAAACAGGTCCAAAACACGTTATCTCTGGCCACGATATTACCTGATGAATTCGCATTTCAAATCATGAAAACGCCTGGCTACATGGCAGTCACAGCCGAAGGCGAAGCAATACACATAATTAAATGTATACCAATTGAAGTTTCCCTCCGTAAAACAAACACTTGTCACACTGAGTTGCCGGTTTCATTTAGAAATACATCATTCTATATGACACCAAAATCGCGGATTGTTACTCGACATAACACTATTAGAGATTGTAATTCACTTCTTCCGATCCTATACAACAGACGAAACATGGGTACAATTCAACCCAATGCCTACTGTGACCACCACATGAAATCAAACCATTAACTAAACTTTCCTGGAAATATTTAGCATCTAAATCTTTAGCCACTAGTGGTATTTACTCTCAAAAGGATTTAGACAAATTAAGAAACCACATCATGTTCCCCGCTGAAAAAAGCGCTGTTTTAAATACCATCGCTCGAGACTTTACAGGACAATCGATTCCGGATCAGACACGGTTTTATTACAAAATCTGTTGGATGAAAACTCCTTAAATAAAATTTATAATAGCACTTTAGCAAAAATATGGAACGGTTTTACTTTGGTGCTGCAACAGCCGGTATGTACGAAATATTTATAATAATCCGGTTAATCAAAATCATATTTGACACTTTAGATCTCACGGTTATGCATTGCATGCTGCATATGGATGTAGTCTACATTTACTAGCCGTAATTTGGAGTTCCTTCACACATCTGTTATAGTACCTTGCAAGTAAAAGATCAGAACAATCAAAACCAGAGCAAGAAACACGATCAAATGAAAATACAGTCGATGAAGCCGCATGTAATGCACAACCAGAATACACAAATATCTGAACCACCCAAGCTATACCAATAGTCTACTCGTTTCAAGATTTAAGGACTAAGTTAAATGGAAATGCACAAATCCCTCCATGAAATATTATCGGTATTTGTTACTTAAGGAGGGTGGTGTGACGTCGGGACTAGTGATTTTCTCACCGAATAAGAGCAAGACTGAAGGGAGTTAATATTAGGAACTAGCGCGTCAGCTTTCGTTACTATACATTAATATTTTGTAATCTCGTATTCGAACATTCTATGAACTTAGTTAATATTAGAATATTTTGTAATAGTTATAAAATGATACTATTGAATGATGCCAGTTACACATTTTATGTCTTTATAAATTAATACTTTTGCGAAATCTGTATTATAAAGTTTTGTAATAGTTTAGGAACAGTTTTATCTATAGGTATCTAGATATAAGTTATTAAATAAGTAAGTGCCCTTGATTATGACGCATCAAACAAGCGCCGTCAATCCGCGGAAGCAGTATCAAAATCACACCACTGTTGTTATCTGCAAAATACCGGGAAGCCCACGGGACGCACAAAGAAAAAGGGCGGACAAAGAGAAACCACTGCAACCGCCCCAGCCAGTCGTGTAGTTGACTCCAAAAGCACAGCACGTCTTCAGCTGCACGTCTCATTGTAAAAGACAAGAACACTACTGCCGATTTTTGTAACTCTCTCTCTATTAAAAGAAAGGCACAAAATCCCATCTGATTTGACAAAAGGATCATTCACTCCCTCATCCTGTTAAACCCGGTAAAGACAGGGTGACAAAAAGAGAGAACGTCGTTACGTCATTAATTGTCCGCAGAAGGTACGCTGATCAGACGTAACACAAGAAAAGACATCATTTGCAGATAAGTAAGTTGTTTTAAAATAATATATATATTATATATATACACAATGGTGCGAATATTACTTTTTTCTCTGACGTACATTTTTCAGAATACAATTTATACATAGAATCTCATATAGCATGGAATATCCAAAAGATGTTCAGAAGACATCTCGAAAATGTCTTGGGTGATAGAATATTCTCAAAACGTCCTGTGAATGTCCCTTTGAAATGCATGCTATGTAAAATGTTTATAAATATTATGTATTAAAATATCTCTAAAAAAAGTAAACAGTTTTGTAAGGCATGTAAAGTATTATTTATGAAAATTTTTATTTTAATATATGTAGGATCTGAAACGCCCGACACTCAGATCATAGCCAATACTCAGCTCATACCGACTCGCGACTACTTATAGCGGCATTTTAGAAAAGTAAGATCTAAGGTAAGATCTAAAGCGCCCGACATTCAGATCTTACAAGGGGAGGCCACGGAGTGTGGGTCACCGATTTTGATGCGCTTTGGTACAGACCTTCTTTATCGAAAACAAATGGACCCGTGTTTCGACGTTTGTCTAGATACCCCTCCCCCGTTTTCGAAAAAATCGAGGTCAAAGGTCATGGCGTTGGATCAGTTTTGGACCAGGGGGATTTTATAGATCTTGAAACAACAATCAATTTTTATTAATATATGTGGGGGTCGCAAACCTATATTTTTCGAGTTATGAAGGATTTTATGTGCACGCAGTGTAACCATAAATACCCGTAACTTCATCACCATTTCCAAGTGAGCGCCGTGGTCGAGCGGTGAAGGCGTCGAACTCCAATTCCCTGGACTCGTGTTCGATTCTTCGTGCTGCATTTTTTTTTTATTTTTTTAAATAGCATGAATATTTTATATTTATATATAAATTTTTATATATTAATGTATAAATACATAAAAATTATTACTTTTATATTATCATATATTAATATTTTTTAAGATACTTTATATTTTATATTTATTATATTCGCTGTGTAGAAATAAATAACAACAATTAAATGCGCATTGCAAACGATTGTGAATACATAGAATACATAGTTTACTATTACCAAGAATTAATCATGTTTTAGAACCTCTGTATATTAGATCGGTTAGAGGGTAACCGGTAAAACGGTACTCTTTTGTACGGGTAAGGGAAAGGACACCTACCTGAATTTACACACTGTGTGCCTCTATTCGGTTTCTCCAACCGTCAGTTCTAATCCAGAAATCGCAGAATACAGTTCGAAAATTTGTTTCAACGAGATAAAAATAAAAATAAAAAATCTACGATATCGAAGACACCAAGGACATTAAATTTCAACAATAATAATAGTAAGAAATTATCAATAAGAAGTTTTAAAAAATGTTGTTAACGAATTGTAAATATTCAGATATTTCTCAATTTTTAAAATTTGTATCATACATCCTTAAATATACAGATGAACAGCCCTCGACGAGCTCGATGCGAGATGATCCTCAAGAACCCGTAATCTACTAAATATATACTAAAACTAAATAAATGCACATTTAATTGTTGTTATTTATTTCTGCACAGCGAATATAATAAATATAAAATATAAAGTATCTTAAAAAATATTAATATATGATAATATAAAAGTAATAATTTTTATGTATTTATACATTAATATATAAAAATTTATATATAAATATAAAATATTCATGCTATTTAAAAAAAAAAAAAAAAAATGCAGCACGAAGAATCGAACACGAGTCCAGGGAATTGGAGTTCGACGCCTTCACCGCTCGACCACGGCGCTCACTTGGAAATGGTGATGAAGTTACGGGTATTTATGGTTACACTGCGTGCACATAAAATCCTTCATAACTCGAAAAATATAGGTTTGCGACCCCCACATATATTAATAAAAATTGATTGTTGTTTCAAGATCTATAAAATCCCCCTGGTCCAAAACTGATCCAACGCCATGACCTTTGACCTCGATTTTTTCGAAAACGGGGGGGTATCTAGACAAACGTCGAAACACGGGTCCATTTGTTTTCGATGAAGAAGGTCTGTACCAAAGCGCATCAAAATCGGTGACCCACACTCCGTGGCCTCCCCTTGTTAATCGATATTCCGTTTATACCGACTCGCGGCTACTATCCCTGGCATTTTAGAAAAGTCGCGCCGCCATTCAAAGAAATTAAATATTTTAAGAAATATGTGTACAATGTATATTTACTAAAAGAAAAATCTGTATTACCGCCCAGAAATGATTATTTGTCTTAAACACGAACAACCTATTAGTTTTCGCGCCCGACGGTTAGCGCATACAGACAAAGAGAAGTTAAACGAATCTTAGAAAGCCTGATTAAAGAAAAAATAATTCGGGAAAGTACTTCTCCATACGTAAGTCCTATTGTATTAGTTCGTAAAAAGGACGATAATCTGAGGTTATGTGTTGATTATCGAGAGCTTAATAAAATCACAATTAAAGATAATTTTTCAGCGCCTATGATAGAGAATCATTTAGACCAGTTAAAAGGAAAAAAAATCTATAGTTGCCTTGAGTTGAAAAACGGATTTTATCACATTAAAATGGCTGAAGCTTCAATTAAATATACCTCGTTTATAACACCAACCCACACAGAAGTAGATATCTGAGAGATATCTCCTAGATATCTACATATCCATATTATGTCCATATCCACTATGAATATTTAACAGATATTTAATAGATATCTAAATGTCTATATCTTCTGAATATCCGATGATAATATCTACTGGATATCCATACATCGTCCACAAATCCATGTCCACTGAAAATCTATCAAGGATATCCATTGGACATCTATACATCGTCCACAAATCCATGTCCATTGAAAATCTATCAAGGATATCCATAGAATATCCATACATCGTCCACAAATCCATGTCCATTGAAAATCTATCAAGGATATCCATTGGATATCGATACATCATCCACAAATCCATGTCCACTGAAAATCCTAATTAGGTTTGAACTTGCATTCATTCTCGTCTAATGATCTCTGCAAGAGTTAAATGTGTTCCAACAAGCACCCACTCACTGTGTTTCACAGTGTGACACAGTGTCACACTGTGTCGCCCAGTGATGCCAGTTTCGAGACGCTGCCCCCTACCACTACATGTACAGGAGATAGCGCACACAAAGAAAGAGCCGTATCCGTACACGACGGCTAGCTTCGGATAGTAGAAGAGCGCAGATACGGACACGGCTCTTTCTTTGTGTGCGCCATTTCATGTATATGTAGTGGTAGGGGGCAGCGTCTTGAAACTGGCATCACTGGTGTCGCCTTATTGGAAAGCTCCCCCTGTAGGTTTGTTCGCGTCGCTTGTCCCAACATGCTCCTACTCGCTCCAATACGCTCCAAACTATAGTATTACGTTACGTATACTATAGATTGGAGCGTATTGGAGTGAGTAGGAGCATATTGGGGTATTGCGACGCGAACAAACCCTGTGTCTCCTAAATGGAAAGCTCCTAGTGTCTGCCACGCGATTGGCTAATTGGAGATCACGTGAGTTGCCGAGTCACGTCGGCATCCGGTGAAGCCGGATGAAGAAGACGACGTAGCCATTGTTATGCGAGATAATATAATGTGTGTGATAGTGGAAGAAAGTAATTCATGAAAATCCGAAGCGTTATTTGTGCATTGTGCATCATTTTCGGCGTCTTGTTTTGCACGTTTAATTCTTGTAAGTATATTTTCTTGTTTTCTTTATTATTCTATAAGATATACATTCAAAAATTATTATGCGTTTTATGACCGCATGCATGTTGGTTAATCGTGTGATACGTAATACCTGAATGTATAATAAGTAATAAGTAATATATTTGACATATCTATTTTAAAAATAGCATATATCTAATTTGATATATCTTCATTAATCTTTAGCAGTGCAATGGCATTGATATTTGCCGTACAAATTCAACTCTTTTTTAGTTAGCGTCATTTTACATCCAAAATTATTTTCATCCTATTACATTTTATGTAGCTATCGCTTTGAACCGAATAAATATTATCTTATTTAGTGATTAATATATTTTCAGAGTTGCATGTATCTAAATAAATTGATGAATATTCTGTTGCAGTGCAATTTGACCAGTCGAAAGAGTTACAATATCTTATATTTGATTCTGGCATTGATATTTGCCCTACAAATTCAACTCTTAAAAGATATATATACATACATAAACATATATATACATATATATACATACGCTTATCAATTTAAAATTTTTTATTTAAGAAAGAATTTGTATGTTTAATTAAAATAAGAAAAAAACGGGAGGCTTTGACTCTTTGAAGTATTAAAGGAGAATTTCGTACTTCGAAGTGTACATATTTCAACTACATCATAGAATTTTATGTAAGTATTGTTATATTTCAGATATTAATTAAATTAAACATATATTCAAAATTACACAATAAATGTTTTTTTACAAAATTGTATTATTGAATTTTTGACATGTCCTGAAGATAAAATTTTTAAGTACATTTTTAAAAATACATATTTTTTTGTTTTAAAAATCTTGCTTTTACTTTTATTTTTGTTTATATTTTGATAGTATTTTTAATGCTTATTATTTTTTATATCAAATTCTATGGAATATATACAACTATAACTAAATATATACAACTTGCTATAGAAATTAAAGTATTAAATTAATAATACTATTAACATAAAAATTAGTTCGATTAGATTATGTTTTTTTATTACTTGTTACAAAAACTGATTCTGTTAACATTGCTCATTTAGCAACTTTATATTCAGAAAATAAAAGTGTTTGAATTTTTTCTTTAAAAGTAAGGAGATTATAAATTAAATTCTTACTAGATAAACACTATTTCACTTGTTATGATTAATATAAAATTAAAGTAGTTTTTTAAACTGTTGTATTTATAATACCGATATATGTTTTACATATTGTTATACAGGGTTTATCAAAAGTGTGGAAACCCCTTAATATTTTGAAAAATACGCATTTAAAAAAAAAATGTTTCATACAAAAGTTATAGAGTTTTATGGGGCACATTACATGGCAATATTATTATGACCTCGAATAGCGTTGTCAAGGTTATGTGAAGGTCAGCTTTAATTTTTTAAATGGAACCCCCTATTTCTCATTACATATTCTTATAGCTCACCTCGAGAGCTTTCCAAAACACTATAATAAATTATTTTTCCATGAAGTACTTTTCGAGTTATTAGGCTTGAAGTCATTTCTTAATTTTACATAAATCATGAAATATCTTGTAAAATATTCATTTTTCGATCATCTTGCCTTAATACTTTTGTGTACAAAATAATGAGAGGAATCAATTGGTGTAAAGAAAACATACACTTGTTTTTAAGAAAAAATATGTAATTTGCAATTAACAATTTCATATTTTTTCTTAAAAACAAGTGTATGTTTTCTTTATACCAATTGATTCCTCTCATTATTTTGTACACAAAAGTATTAAGGCAAGATGATCGAAAAATGAATATTTTACAAGATATTTTATGATTTATGTAAAATTAAGAAATGATTTCAAGCCTAATAACTCGAAAAGTATTTCATGGAAAAATAATTTATTATAGTGTTTTGGAAAGCTCTCGAGGTGAGCTACAAGAATATGCAATGAGAAATAGGGAGTTCCATTTAAAAAATTAAAGCTGACACCTTCACATAACCTTAACAACGCTATTCGAGGTCATAATAATATTGCCATGTAATGCGCCTCATAAAACCCTATAACTTTTGTATGAAACATTTTTTTAAAAAATGCGTATTTTTCGAAATATTAAGGGGTTTCCACACTTTTGATAAACCCTGTATATTGTCAACATATTGCTAATATTACTTTATTTTTATCATTACTGTTTTGCTGCAATTTATTTCTATAATGAAAAGGAAAATATCACAATGATTGACTTAATGATTAATTGGACTTAAATAAAACTTATTTTATGAATATTTTCTTATGGAACTCTAATTTTTGATTTGATGGTAAAATTTGTTAAGAGTTGTTTAGTATTAGTTTAGTTCTTGTGTTTTGTAAACTTTTTTTTAATTTTATTCTGCTTTTTACAATCGTTCATTATTTTATATTTGAGTTACTATTTTAAATTAAGTGTACAATCATATTGCACACTTAATATTACTTTCACATAAAATGCATGTGTTCTTATCCCTTCATATATTATCGTATATCTAATATGGTAACAGAAGCGATTCGTATTAAATAATTTTGTATAGCAAATATACATATTAGAAATTTTTCTTGATGTAATATACAAGGTAGGGCAATGATTAGCTATTATAAAAAATTATAAGGATAAAATAGCCAAAAATTGAATAGTTTACAAAATATTTTATGCCTTAGTCTTAACATATTTTGATATAAAATACAAAATATTGCGAAATATTTAGTTTTCGATATCTTACATTTAACACTTTTCTCATTGATAAAATATCTTGTAAACTATTCAGTTTTGACTACTTTATCCTTACAATTTTTTATGCAGAATGTTACAAGAAATCTATTTACATAGAATACTTAATTCCATTTAAAAAAATGAAAATAACCTTCATATTTCCGAAGCGCCTGCACTTGGACAAAAATTATTATCGCCGTGAGCTGTCATAAAATTTTGATTACACAAATCTTCCTTTGCATCTTAAATTCGAAGAAATTTAAAGTACTAGTTATTGACCTATCTTGTATATTTTCTATATTTTCTACACTTTAATGGAAAAAATATATAGTATATTTATTTTTTTTTATTTTTAAATTATTTTAATATTAATATTTCTAAAGTCATGTTAAAATATTCCTGAGGTTATAAAATTTGTCTAAGTGTATTGTAAATAATTTTTATTCATTTGTTTTGCTATTTGCAATTAAAAAATATATATTTTTTTATAAATATTTTTACGAGATTCATTTTTATTGTTTTACATTAAAGATGTTATATGTATATAATAATATGTACATTATTTTAGTTAGATTCAAAAAATAGTTTATTATTTATTACGGATGTAATATAAATTTACTTAAAAATGAATTACTATTGAACAGAAAAATAGTATATTATATAAAATATTTTGTAGGATATATTAAAACAATCATGCCAAAACGAAAATTGTTATCAGAGATGTCAAAAAGACATTATCGACGATTAAAACGCAATACACATAATATTGCAATTGTCGACAATATAAATAAGTCATCAACAGATTTTGTTGAGATACATGAGGAACAAAATTCAGGCGATCTTGTACATGTAATTAGCGATGCTAACCGCGAGCTTGATCAGGCAACAAATGTTGAATTAAGAAATGAACTGCCACAACAATATTGTACTGTTTTCACTGAAAATGTTGCATATAATCTTGATTACAATAGTAATTCAAATTTGAAGGATTTCTGTGCAATCAGACCCATTTTTAATAACGAGAAAAATGCTGGCCATATAAATTTGTCTACTGCTGCATCAATTAAAGACGATTTAACAAATTGGGCAGTACAATTTCAGATATCACATGTAGCAGTTACTGCATTGTTGTTAATTTTAAAAAACCATGGCTTTAGTTATTTGCCAAAAAGCTCTAAAACATTGATGAAAACACCAACATATACTAATGTACGAAGAATTGCACCAGGCGAATATTTTCATAATGGCTTAAGATCAGCACTAATGACGTTTTTACAAAAAAGTCAAGATGACATTGATTTAATTTCAGTGCAAATCAGCATAGATGGACTGCCAATTTCAAAATCTTCTAATAGTCAATTGTGGCCTATTTTAGGCTCGGTGGGACCCAACTTTTGTGATATTTTTATCATAGGTTGTTATTTTGGTCCTAAGAAACCGTATGATTGTAATGAATTTTTGCGTGATTTTGTGACAGAGACAAAAATTCTTCTAACTGAAGGACTTGAATATAAAGGAAAACATATACGTGTATCCATAGATTCCTTAATTGCTGATGCACCCGCAAAATCTTTTGTAACTGCCACAAAAGGACATACCGGTTACTTTAGTTGTCCAAAATGTACAATTGAAGGTGAATATGTTAATGGGAGAATGTGCTTCCCAAATATAAATTGTCCTAGACGGACAAATGAAAGTTTTCTTGTACAAAGACAAATAGAACATCACACTGGATTGAGTATTTTATCAGATATACCGAATTTTGGAATGATAACTAACATCCCGTTGGATTATATGCACCTAGTTTGCATTGGCGTGGTCAAGAAAATTTTGAATTTTTGGTTATCCGGACCATTAAATGTTCGATTGCCGACACGATCATTAAGCAATATTTCCAGATTTTTAATTGAAATGCGATCATCGATACCTATAGAATTTGTTCGTAAACCACGAGAATTACATTTCTTAAGCTTATGGAAAGCTACAGAGTTCAGACTTTTTCTCCTATATATTGGTCCCATTATTTTGAAGAATTATATCAAGAAAAATATCTACAAGAATTTTTTAACATTACACGTAGCCATTCGGTTATTGTGTTCTCCAGATCTTTTACATATTACTTATGCAGATTCTTTACTACAACATTTTGTGCAGTCATTCAAAATTTTATATGGGCCACAGCATATATCTTTTAATATACATGGACTGATTCATTTAGCAGATGATGTTAGAAAATTTGGACCTCTGGATACATTCAGCGCTTTTCGATATGAAAATTATTTTAAAAAAATGAAACAGTATCTTAGAAAAGCTGAACGTCCCTTACAACAAATTCACAATCGTTTAACAGAATTGGAATATTGTGTACCGTTTGAAAAGAAACACAGAAAAATAGGTGCACATAAAACACATAATATGGGCCCAATTTTACCTGGAATAAATGGTTGTCAATATTCAATATTTTCAAGAAAAGATTTTACCCTATCTATTTATAATCCAAATAACTGCTGTAGTTTAAACGATGGTTCGATTGTTATCATAGAGAATATTGTCACTAATGCTGTTAATGATCTTTTTATTATTGGTCGAAAATTCATAAATTTGAGTGATCTCTATACTGAACCATGTAATTCCTCCTTCTTAGGAATATATAAGTCGACAGCAAAATGTAAAAATTTATTGGCCTGGCCTTTAACTTTTGTTAAAACAAAATATGTAAAATTCAATTTTTATGATACATTCATACTTCTACCATTGTTGCATAATGTATGTATATTTTTATATGTATATTTTTTACATGTTTCGTTGATGCATTCTACATGTACGTTGTATGTATTGCATGTATTTTTTTCAGATTTAATATATTTGATTTGTAACATGGCTCTGAACAATCCATTCCATTTAGTAGAATTTGAAGATGGAATCCAAGTAATATACCTGAGAAGTGGATACTAAAAAACACCAACAAATATTGGTATCCTAATTATAAGACAGATCAGTATATCATTAAAGCAATAAAAAGACAACAAACTCCTCAAGATGATTGGTTGATATATCCAATTAAACGAGTATTTGGTGTATATGGTAAGTAAACATCACAAGATTTCTTTTAATTTACTATTTATCGTTTTTAGAAAATATTAGAAAAAACATTGTATATAAAAATTATTAAATGTCATATTTTTATAGAATCCTATGGTGAAGCACGCAATAAACTAAAAAAGGCCGAAATTAATTCCGATATCGACGACAAAGCACAAAGAAAATTTAGAGCCAGAAAACAATATGAGACTGATGAAAGCGATGATGAAAGTGATAGCGATTCGTTGACCTTACCAGTATATCCAAAAGTGCCTATAATTGATACAAGTAAGCAATTAAAATTGTTTTTATTATGGTTCTTGAGATGTTTAAATATTCATTTAAATTTTTATAATCGAGCAGTGACATATTTAAAAAATATTTTAAAATTTAATAAATCGTAAATAATATTACAATATTCGTGTCATTTCTTTTTAAATAATAACAATACAAAAATTTTTTTAGATGTGCACAAAAAAGATTCACGCAAACATACACAAAAAGGAGTTGAATGTAGAAGTAAGAACATAATTCTGTATCGTATATTTTTAGACAAAATTAACAATTCTTTAGCTGAGTAATATTTTAAATAATTTTATTATGATGGTATAAATAATACATGTATATATACTATGAAGATTAGAACCAGGAGACTAATTTCCATATTTAAAAGAGGTTGAAATTTGTACATTTATTAGTACCAAGTGCGGCGCTGATGTCGTTTACGTGTACCATACTTCGAAATTAGACATTAATTATTATATTTTTATTTACGCTTTACGAAGTTCTTAACTGTTGACTCATCATCATTTTGCAGAACTATAGACGCATGTCTTTTAATATTAAATTAGGTTCAAAAAAATATTAAATTAAGTTCACTTTTTCCCAAACTTGAGACTCGCCGTACGTAAAAGTAGGCCAGCGCCACAAGTGAGCAAATTTGGAATTGATAGCGTGCAATTTTTTCGGCACAGTTTGGTGGCTCTAATCAAGTGAAGTTCGGTTTCCTGGTTCTAGTCTTCATAATATACATATACATTTAATATAATTTTATATACTCCTTATTTAGATACATACAAAGGAGATACACAAAATCAAACACAAAAAAGAAATGAAGAATATATTACAATTAAAAGTAAGTAGCATACTTTAATATCATACGTTTTGAGATGTAAATTAGTAATTATTTATATTTATTATTTTAAATGAGATGTAAATTAGTAATTATTTATATTTATTATTTTTTATTTTAAATCTGTAAGATTTTATAAAAATTGTATACAGGGTTGGGCAAAAGTCCGGAAACGGTCAAATATCTCGAAAAGGATCAACTATAGCGAAAAATTGTAAATAGCAAAGTTGTAGGGCTTAAAAAAATGTACCTAATGATGACTAAAAATTTTACTTTGGGTGGAGGACGAAAATCATATGAAGGTCAAATTGAATTTTTTAAATGGAACTGCCTACTTTTTATTGCATATTCTTATAGCTTATCTCGAGACCTTTCCAAAACACTATAAATAAATGTTTTTTCGTTAAGTATTTTTCGAGTTATAAGGGTTGAAATAATTTCTTAATTTTACATGAACTATAAAATATCTCGTAAAATATTCACTTTTCGATGACTTTACCTCAATACTTTTATGCACAGAATAATGAGAGGAATCAATTAGTGTAAAGAAAACACATAGTTGTTTTTAAGAAAAAGTATGTAATTGTTAGTTACAAATTGCATATTTTTTGTTAAAAACAACTATGTGTTTTCTTGACACTAATTGATTTCTCTCATTATTCTGTGCATAAAAGTATTGAGGTAAGGTTATCGAAAAGTGAATATTTTACGAGATATTTTATAGTTCATGTAAAATTAAGAAATTATTTCAACCTTCATAACTCGAAAAATACTTAACGAAAAAACATTTATTTATAGTGTTTTGGAAAGGTCTCGAGATAAGCTATAAGAATATGCAATAAAAAGTAGGCAGTTCCATTTAAAAAATTCAATTTGACCTTCATATGATTTTCGTCCTCCACCCAAAGTAAAATTTTTAGTCATCATTAGGTACATTTTTTTAAGCCCTACAACTTTGCTATTTACAATTTTTCGCTATAGTTGATCCTTTTCGAGATATTTGACTGTTTCCGGACTTTTGCCCAACCCTGTATATACTCTGTTAATACAAATTTATATATTCTTTCAGATACATACAGTCATACACAAAAAGGCGATACAGAAGAATATACTGTAATAAAAAGTAAGAACACAATTTTATATCTCAATGTAGTCTTATTTATATATATTTATTTTTGCTGTTATTTATATATATGTTTTATTCTTAGATTATCTTCAACGTATTGAGAGAGCAGTATCGGACATAAAATTTGATATAAATCATCTTACGGAGCAATATCAACTTTTATTGACTAAAATTTCACATGGTTCCAACCTGACACAAGAATATCACAGCTCTTTGTCACAGGATGATGATGAATTAAGCAAATTATGTTTTCCCCTAAAAACTATAGAAGAACTAAACTCTTTACAACATATGCTTTGTTCAAGTGAAGAAAATTTTAAAAAGCGTATGGTGAGTTACCTAAAATAACATATAAAATAACATAGGTATAGGTATAGTTCGTATTCATCCGATCTTATATTTAAGATCGTCTTACGTTCGAGCTTGAGGTGCTACGCAGCCATTTGATTGATTGAATAAGATCTTAATCGACCAGATGACCAGACTTAAGCCGATCTTAAATATAAGATCGGATTATGAATACGGGCCAT
Organism: Crematogaster levior; assembly: GCA_901521435.1. NCBI lineage: Eukaryota > Metazoa > Arthropoda > Insecta > Hymenoptera > Formicidae > Crematogaster > Crematogaster levior. The sequence goes on along the minus strand of CABEGB010000084.1, from coordinate 81,520 downwards.
ATATATATATATATATGTGTGTGTGTGTGTGTGTGTGTGTGTGTATTTTTGTTTTATATTTTAAAATTTTCAGTTCAACAAGTTGGCAGCTATTGGTGGAAGTACCTACGAAGAAATGTCTAAAAGAATGTTTATATATACTTTTACAAATGAAGTTGCTAGTTTGTATAGTTGGATAGGAAGAAAGGGTAAACTAAAACTTAATAATTTGGAAATAATGAAATTAATGTTCAGTAAGTAAAAATAATTTTTATAAAATATTTTGAATATCAAAATAGTAATGCATATTGAAATTTTCACATAAATATGTAGATAATTTTAGACATATATGTATATAAATAAGCTTATTTATTCAACATTTTAGGAATTATAAAAATTAAATTTTTTTTTGCAAATGTCTTAATTTATATAGTATTAAAAATTAATAAAATTATTTTTATTTAATAATTTATATAGTATTAAATAGTATTATATAGTATTATATAGTATTAAATATTAATAAACTAATTTTTATTAATATTTAACGCACTTAATAAAAATGGTATAAAAGTATTAGAAAATAAGACATTAATAAAAATTGTTTGTTGCAGAAGTTGTTAGGAAGACGTTTCCTTATGTTACGGAAAAAGATTTTGAATTAAAATGTAAGGATTGGTTTCGCCACGCAAAACATAGATTTGAAAATGAAAAACGACGACAAAGTAATGCGACATAGGTTAGGACTTATGTTAAATATATGTGTTAGTAATTATCTCTTATTACCTTATGTCTTTATAATTCTGTATATAGAGTATTTTAAAGATTGTACACTCTTTCGAAACACTAAATTCCAAACTAAAAATAATGTGATGTGTTTTATTGTTTCAGCAATAACCAAATAGCAGCATTCGTTTTTGCATCAAAGCCAACTTTTCTATATTCGAAGACTTCATTCTTCTATCTATTCTCTGGTTTTACATATGTGGCGCATGTGTATGTATGTGTATGTGCAAGCTGTCGTACATGAGCTATCCCAACATGAGATTTCTACGTATTTGCCATCGGCACCCGAAATAATGGAAGTTTATTTACCAAAAGAAAACTTTATTATGGTATGCATTAAAGAGCGCCCGAGGAAAATCTGTATGTACAAATATACAATGATAAAAGATTATATCATTCGTTAGTTTAACGGTCCTAAGAGATTAATGTGATTATATTCAGTACAGTTTTATAGTGGCCAGTAAAGTGAAAATTATTGAAACAAAGGAAATAGATAATAACAATAAATATAGATAAACTTCTTTCATTAGAAATCTCTCTCACATTATATATATATTATATAAATCACAATAAATATATATATATATATATATATATATACATATATATACCATATATACATATATATATGTATTTTTTTTGTACAATTGTACAAATATGTGTGATATATTGTGATAAAGTGATATACAAATAATTCTTTTATTTATAAAAATAATTCATTTGTTTTCTGTAAAAGTATTTCATATCTTACAACTTTAGATGTTAAAGAATAATTATATTTAAAAATTATATTTGAAAATCGACAGAAAATTCTTTTTCACAAAAGTATTGAACAAGATTTGTAATTAAAAATGTACACTAAATATATTAATTTTAAATAAGTTTCCACTAATAATGATTTATGTTAAATAAGACATGATGTTATATTAAATATAATATTTAGATTATATGATACTTAGGCTTAACCTAAGTAAATCAAATTAAATTGTGATTTGTAATGGAAGTGGTTTACTAATATAATATTATCATTCCCTTATAAAAATTTTTCACCACTTTTACACCTCATATAGGTCGTTTTTAGCCCGTTTTTAGCCCGTTTTTAGCCCGTTTTATCATTTTTATGTCCGTTTCTTGCACTCTCAAGCACGCTTAGTCTATTGCAAAAAAGCATGACGAGTATACGCGAGTACGTGTATGAGTATTTTTGAGTGGATTGTCCGTTTTTAACACTCGTTTTTCAGTCGATGAGTAACAATACGTTAATACGTTCCTTTTTTACTCACAAAGATGAGGACGAAGTAGGTTGTCCGTTTTCAATACTCAATTTTCCATTGATGAGTAACAACACGTTAGTACGTTTCTTTTTTACTCACAAGAAAATATCCGCGGATTGTCTCTAAATTGAAGTACATTTATTCTACAAACTTAAAAATATGTCCACGAATTTTTATAATTTATATAAATTTATATAAATGTTTTAAACTACTATAAATAAATGAACAATTATAATGATTGATTATTTGATTATTTTATTTCAAAAGCTGCGTTCCAATATTCATTGCAAATATTGAAAATCTATAGTTTACGTCACATACACTATAGATTTTCTCAGTACTTGCAGTGAATATCGGAACGCAGCCAAAATGTGCTATGTGAGTATTTATGAGTGCTAAACGAGTATTTTTTGCTCGTAGCTAAATGTACGTTTTTACACCTCAAATTTACACACAGCACGTATTTACCATTCAAAAATACTCATAAGAATACGTTATTACCACTCGGATATACTCGTACGCAATCCGTTTTAACCACTCATTTTTACGGAAAATTGCCCCTTTGCGCCCTAAAAACGGATCGTACTCATTGAATCAAATGTACGTTTTTACCATTCAAACTGACCGTTTTCGCGGGTCAAAAACGGGCAAAAAACGGTGAAAATTTTTTATAAGGGTTGTCTATTTCTTTTGTCTCGACAATTTTCACTTCACTGTCTACTATAAAACTATGACTTATAGTGAGATAATTATATAGTGAGTTAATTGTGTGTGTGTGTGTGTGTGTGTGTGTGAGGAGAGGGAGAGTGTGTGTGTGTGTGTGTGTGCGTGTTGTGTATTATGTGAGCGTGAGCGTATCGTGCGTGTCCATGTGCGATGTGCGTGCGTGCGTGGCGTGTATTATTGTGTGTTATTGATGACCAGCCAATGCGTGTGTGTGTGTGTGTGTGTGTGATATAGTTTTATAGTGAGATAATTACACGATATATATATGTAGTTTTATAAGTATTAAAATATCTGAATATTTCCGTATCAAAAACAAATTATTCCAAGTTGCATTTTATGTGATTAATTATGCTATAACTTCTATATTTTTTGTTCAATAGATTTCTATATTATTTATGAATCACAATATTATATTGCCTCGGTTATATGTCTGTCATCTCTGCTCTCTACAATGTTAATTCTGTATTTAATATTTTGTAGAAAAATGAGCAGTTTGATAAAATTTTTATTTAAAAGTTCATATAAATTTATAAATAAATGTGTTGTGTTGCAGTCACTATAAGTCTAAGATAGATATGAAGCATACAATATACAAGGTGGGATACAAAAGTCTAGTTACACAGTCGAATGTCTCGTAAACAATACATTTAAGAAAAAAGTTTCAAAAATTGTAAGGTCGTATTGTAAAAATATCTATTTACAAATCTTATTATTTTAATCTTGGGTGATATCAAGAGCAGCATAAGATATGTTAAATTTTTTAAATGGAACCATATTTTTAAAAAATATGTTGGTGGTACTTAAAAAATTTTTAATTAATGATATTATCCTGATGTTGGCAACTCCACTCAAGGTCAAAATAATAAGATCTGCAAATAGATATTGTTAAACCCTATACAATTTTTATTTGAAATTTTTTCTGATTAAGATCGAAATATTCAATTGTATCTAGCCTTTCGGCTCTGTATAAGATTCTGCTTTTAATTATTAATATAATATATTATTGTATAATTATATTAGGAAAGAGAGGCGAATTCTACGGGGCGAGGGGGTTGGTGCGGGGGTATGACGTCACGCGGGGAAGGGGGGGATATGACGTCACGCGGGGGTATGACGTCACGGGTATGACGTCATGCGGGGGTGTTTGGCGACATAAATATTTATAAACATATCAAGTGTCACAGCTCGGATTTCTATAAACAAAAGGAAACACTCGTAGCCCCCCCCCCCCGAATCGTGTCAATCGACAAGTTTTTGCACGCGCCGGTGTCTGGCCGCTAATATTTATAAACAGATAACAGTTAGCGCAGCTTTGATTTATCACCTCTCAAGCAGCTCCCGAATCGTGTCAATCGACGTGTCCGGCCGCTAATATTTATAAACAGATAACAGTCAGCGCAGCTTTAATTTATCACCTCTCAAGCAGCCCCCGAATCGTGTCAATCGACGTGTCCGGCCGCTAATATTTATAAACAGATAACAGTCAGCGCAGCTTTGATTTAGCACCGCTGAAGCAGCCCTCCTCGCTCTCAAGTATCGTGTCAATCGACAATTTTTTGCACGCGCCGGCTGCTAATATTTATAAACAGATGATAGAGATGAACGCCGATGTCCGGTTGCTAATATTTATAAACAAATAATAGAGGCAACTCGGATTTTTTTATAAAGTGTTACATCATCCTCCCCAGAATCGTGCATGTCGCGACAAGTTTCAAGGCGACGTCGCCCCGAATATAGCGTTACAGGAATGAGCGCCGATTACCGGCTGCTTGGATTTTATAAACATATAACGTTACAGAAGCAAACGCTAATATGCAGTTGCTCTGCTATCGAAAGCAATGGCTTTGAAAATGATGATGTATTGATGATGATGATGATGATTGATTGAAATATACATATGGGACAATGAGATGAAGTCTGTATATAATCGGTCAAGAAGTACACAGTCCCACAGTACGTGCGTCGACAGTGAATTAATTAATTCGAATAAGAGTATCGCGAGTAATGTGACATTTTTGGAATATCGATAAAGTTCCTAAAATCATGGAGATAGACAATAATTTTGATGTAATATCAGATGAAGAGTTTGAGAATGATGAATTCATGGAGATAGACAATAATCTTGAACCAGTGAATGAAGAATTACTCGACGAAGATCATGCATTCTCGTATGATAGTGACTGTGTTAGTGATTACAGTGAGAACGTTGTAGAAATTATTGATAAGGTAGTATCTAGTTCGGAAATCAATGCAATGAACATACATACGAAACAGTGTGTTATATACTTTTGGTATCAACCATTTAATAATTATAATTTAATATGTGCTATGTGCATGACCGGAGTGCAAAATATAGCTGTATCAGTGTACGTTACACGATACGACTGAGTTCCATGGCGCAATAACTCATTTGTTTTGTGACATGTGCGAAAATCCATTGTTCCAGATATTTCCATGTAATATGTGTCCAATTTGCACACAATAAAAAAAACAGTATGGCGGAAATTCCACGCATTATAAAGGAAATACATAAAATAAATTATGAAGACTATAAATGTGATGATTTGCACCGAGATGTCATCGAAGTTCTTGAAAATAGAAATGTGCCGATAGAGAGATCCACGGGTGGGCGACGAATATCACCGGTACAATTTCTACGCGATCGAGAACTTGGTATACACGGAACCAACAATCGCACCGTCAGACAAGGCTGGGATATTCATCATAGCTATGTTCATCTTTGGCCTTATAATGCGAGGCAAAGAGTGTACAGCCGGATGCAGGATGAGTGCAAGATGGTGGATTTACACCCATACAAACATTGGTCGGTGAAAATCATCAAAAAACTTTATGAGTGTAAATGTGACAACAAATGTAACTACCCATATGGATGCAGATATGACTGCAAATACTTTATTACGATTCCTGCGGGTATCGGAAGGTGCATTGAAATGATTGTGATGAAATATTGTCATTATTCAAATAGTTTCATTATTCCCCGTGACTTTTCTAAATTTACAAGGCGTCATATGTGGTGTACTCTATGGAATAAATTAAAGAATATAAGACACTATCATCTTCTATATACAGTACGAAGTTGCAGAACATGCAATCGAGTAACGTGCAAGTGCTCCGTCGAAGATTGTGACGTGTTTTAAAAAAAAAAAGATATTCATAAAAAATATGGAGCAAACTGAACACAATTTGTTGGTGGAAGCTGACAATGTTGCTACCCTGAGAGAGTGTTTGACATGGATGCAACGATACGACGAGTTCATAGAACAGCTCGAAGAACGCTGTCGTGCCAAGCGTCCGCGGCTCTCGATCGGAAACAGACAATCTTTGGTGGCTCGAATCGCGCGAATCGAGAGAGCGAAGAAACAATTAGAAAGACGCTTTATACACATCGGCGGTGATTACGCGAGCACTAGCAGTGATAACGCGGGGAGACTTGTTTGGCGAGAGATCGAGGCTGCGTTCGAAAATCGCGTACTGACAGGTGCGGTGATCAACACAGATCATATCGAACCGCGAACATTTCTTGAAGACGCAGGCAGTGTAGTGCTCGAGCAAATAAAAGACGCTATTAAAAAATACAATAGTGTAAAAGTAAACACCGTGTTCAACGGGGAGTTTGTGACTGGTGATAAACGCGCCAATAAAAGTATTAACACAAGAAACTACGAACTCTTTCAAACAACGGATCTGCAAGAGTGGTACGAGCGACACGTCATCGAACCCACCCTAGCATCCCTCGAAGAATTCCAGGAGCGGGATAGCGGATGGGCGTTGCCGCGTATACTTAATTTGACTGTTAACGTGAACAAGCATAATCCTTTGCACGCGGATGTATGGTGAAAATGCCGCGAGTAATACAACTAAAGAGAGCAGTGATCAACGTGCAATCGACCGACAATGCATGCTTCGCGTGGTCGGTAGTCGCCGCTCTGTATCCAGCTGAAAGACATGCGGATAGATGCTCCTCGTATCCTCATTACACGACAGTGTTGAATTTTCAAGATATAGAGTTTCCAATAACTCTAAAAGACATTAAAAAATTCGAACGTCTAAATAATATATCAATCAATGTGTACGGTATCGAGGAGCAGAAGAAGAAGAATACGCTAAACATTCTTCCGATCCGACTTACCGGCGATAAAAAAGAGAGACACGTCAATTTACTATACATTGAGGATCAACGAGACTACAACGTTGGACATTTCACATGGATCAAGAATCTATCCCGCCTCGTGAGCTCACAACTTACAAAACATCATACGAAATATTTTTGCGATCGGTAAGTGTACATCTTAATAAAATTGATTAAAATAATTGTTACTACTTGAAAGATATATAAAAAAATATATTATTTTTTCAGATGTCTCCACTATTTCCACAAAAAGGAGAAATTGGAAGCCCACACCATTGATTGTGGAAGGATGAACGACTGCGCTATCCGATTACCAAGCGAAGACGACAAGTGGCTCAGCTTTGGCAATTGGAGCAACAAGGAGCGAGTTCCGTTCATCGTGTACGCCGACCTTGAATGTGTCCTGCAGAAGACGGATAAAGATTCAACCACAACTACGTACCAGCACCATCACCAGGTATTCAGCGTTGCATACTACGTGCGGTGTTCGTACGACGACTCGTTATCGTCGTATCGGTTTCGCCGTGATAAAGATTGCGTCGCGTGGTTCGTCGGCGAACTTGAAAATCTTGCGCACCGCGTAAAACAAATTTTATCAACAAATGTCCCCATGGAAACTCTTTCCAACGAGCAGCGGGAGGCGTACCGTAGCGCGACACATTGCCACATTTGCGAGAAACCGTTTACGGAAGATGAAGATCGAGTACGCGATCATTGTCATTTGACCGGGCGTTACAGAGGTCCCGCGCATTCAAATTGCAATTTGAATTATAAAAATTCACATACAATTCCCATAGTTTTCCATAATTTATCCGGTTACGATTCTCATTTTATTATTAAAGAAATAGCTACCGCGTTCAAAGGCGCAGTCGATCTTTTGCCGATAACAAAAGAAAAATATATTTCGTTCACAAAAAATGTCGTAGATACCATCGAAAGATCAAAATCCTCAAGCGATAATTGCGTAAAATTACGGTTTATTGATTCTTATAAATTTCTAAGTAGTAGCCTCGATAAACTGGCATCGTTTCTTAATAAAGATAAGTTGAAAATTTTATGCTCCGAATTTTCTCAATTATCGATTGAGGATTTTGATCTTTTGACGAGAAAAGGTGTGTTTCCGTACGAGTACATTGATTGCGTTGATAAATTGGAGGACCTCTGTCTACCGCCGCGCGAATCATTTTATAGTTCATTAACCGGTGAGACCGTGTCCGAGAGCGATTACGCGCACGCCGCGAACGTGTGGAAACGATTCTCGATCCGAACCTTGGGTGAATACAGCGATTTATATTTAAAAACGGATGTCTTGTTATTGGCCGATGTTTTTGAAAATTTCCGCGACAGTAGCGTGGCGAGTTATGGCTTGGATCCCGCGTATTATTATACTTTGCCCGGTTTTACATGGGACGCTATGTTAAAACATACGCGTATAAATTTCGAATTGCTCACGGACATTGACATGGTCATGTTTATCGAACGCGGCATACGCGGTGGCCTCAGTCAATGTTCCGGTAGATATGCACAAGCCAATAACAAGTACATGCAGTCGTACGACCCATCGAAACCTTCTACATACTTGATGTATTTCGACGTCAACAATTTGTATGGTTGGGCAATGTGTCAACCGCTGCCTTACACGAATTTTCGATGGCTCGAAGACATATCAAACTTTGACTTTAACGCGATCGCTTCGGATTCACCCACAGGTTACATTCTCGAAGTCGATCTCGAGTATCCGCAATGTATACACGACGCGCACGCTGACCTACCGTTCTGTCCAACGCGCGATAAACCGCCTGGCAAGCGACAGGATAAACTCCTCGCCACGCTCTCCGATAAGAAGCGTTACGTCACCCACTACCGTAACCTACAGCAATGTACACGTCATGGTCTTCGCGTCACAAAGATACACCGCGTGTTAGAGTTTTCGCAATCTCCATGGCTTCGCGATTATATCGAACTGAATACGAAATTTAGAACTCTCGCGACAAATGATTTCGAAAAAAATTTATATAAACTGATGAACAACGCGGTATTTGGTAAGACCATGGAGAATGTTCGAAATCATGTCGACGTTAAACTCATAACAAAATGGAACGGACAGTATGGCGCGGAGGCGATGATCGCAAAACCGAATTTTCATAGCAGAAGCATTTTTTCGGAAAATCTAATGGCTATCGAAATACGAAAACTTGAGGTGAAATTTAACAAACCGATATACGTAGGTATGTGCATTCTCGACATATCGAAAGTCTGTTTGTATGAATTTCATCACGAGTACATGGCGCCGCTGTATCGCGATAATTGTAAGATAATGTACACGGATACCGACAGTCTCGTATACCACATCGAGTGCGATGATGTTTACGAGATGATGAAGCGCGATATTGCGAGATTCGACACTAGCGATTATCCGATTGACAACGCGTACGGTATACCGCTCGCGAATAAAAAGATACCCGGTCTAATGAAGGATGAGAATAATGGTGTGATTATGACGGAATTCGTTGGGCTCAGGGCAAAGATGTATGCGTTGAGAGTGGATGGAAAAAAAGACACGAAAAAGGCAAAAGGTGTCAAAAGTAACGTCGTAGCGCGGACCATAACGTTCGACGATTACACGCGGTGTTTGAATGAGGAGATTGAAATGACTCGTCAACAATCGTGTATAAGATCAAAGTTACACGAAGTATATACTATATCCGAGATGAAAATCGCCCTGAGTCCGTACGACGACAAGCGGTATATCGTACCAGATTCAACCGACACGTTACCATGGGGACATTATCGAATACCGTTATAATATAAATATTCTTGAAAAAATGTACTATTATTATGTGAAAGGAATATTAATAAAGGTTTTTTATACACATGTATTTTCATATACGCTTGTATTTCATATTTTTATATTGTATACATGTTTGCATATTATATGTTTGAAATAAAAAAAGTTTTGTATTAAATCACATTGTCCTTGTGTATCCATGAATTGTGCGATCCATCGAATCCCAACCACTTCACGTAAACTTCGTCACCCTTCTTGCGCAATACTTTCTCCACGAGATACACGTCCGGGTGAGTCGCGCGATGCAACTCATGCTCGTAGAACGCTCCAGCGACGGATTTTCCGCGATAGTCTTCCAGTAGATACGTTACGGGATTAGTACGTTGTACTTTAACGATTTTAAACACCTCAGTGGTCCAATTTGGTGTGTAGCCTTTCTCGAAGACGGTTTTATACTTGCTAACGCGTACCGGGTCACCCACTTTAAACTTTGCCGGACCTGCGATCTTTATCGCGCTGTACACTGTGGTCAAGAGTCTCTCGGCGATCGTGGGCGTAACGTCAACGGGTCGCATGCCAATCGTTCGATGCACGCGCGTGTTGTAATCTGATACGAGTCGTGGCAACGCGTCGACCCACTTGTAATTTCCATTGAGCGTAAACATCTTCCACATGTCGTTCTTCAACGTGCGATTGAATCGCTCAACGACCGATGCCTTCAACACCGAATACGTGGAGTAGTGGTTTACGTTATGTTTTTTCAAGAGTCGTTGTACGTCGCTGTTGTAAAATTCTTTTCCCATATCGGTTTGCAAGTTTTTCGGGTATCTCTTGCTCTCTCGAATTATCTTAGCGATAGCTTCGGCCGTCTCGCTTCCGCCTTTGCTCTTGAGCGGTACAGCCCACGCGTGCTTACTCAACACATCGATGACGGTGAGTATGTAGTGGTAGCCTCCATTGAAACGCGAGTACGGACGCATCTCGACGACGTCTGCCTGCCACAGGTCATCGTATCCTCGAACTATGACGCGTCTTCGTGGAAAATTTCTTCTCGCCGGAGCATGTAGTTCGTCGACGAGTCGTCGCTTTTCGGAACTGATGTTTTTACTGGATTTTAACGAGCTCATGTTTCGACGCGTAATAATACGTACGAAGAAATTACGATTTCTGTTTATTTTCGTTTGTTATCCTTTATTAACGGTTCTTTGTCATCCGTCGGCGTTCGATAACTGTCTCTGACCTGTTCGTACCCGTTTCTAATCCGTTCATATCCGTTTCTGATTCGTTCGATAGCCGTTCGACAGCTGTCTGACATCCGTTCCTGTGCCGTTCGCTGTCTTTCGTTACCGTCCCTGAGCCGTTCATAGCCGTTCCCTAGCCGTTCATTGTTGTTGTTCATTATCGTTTACGAGCCGTTCCTGATCCGTTCCTAACCCGTTTCTGACCCGTTTGTTGTCGTTCCTGACTCGACGGTTATCGCACGCTGAAGTTCGTTTATCGCGGTGCGTAACGCTCGTACGTCTTTCTCGATCACGGTCAGTTTCTCATCTGACTCTCTCTGCTGATTTTTCACAGTTTTAAGACATTGCTCCACGTACAGTTTATTGACGGCGTCAGTATCAGCCTCAGGTTGCGCTACGCGACAAATCTTGCGCGACTTTGCGTCGTAGTCTGTAGCGACGCGACACAACGCGTTATTGCGCACGTAATTTTTCACTAATCCATTCCAACGCGAATCGTCGTCGTCTTTTCTCCGTTCAAATAGCCCAAATTTGTTGATTGGCATTTTTTTCGATGCGAGTGATCGCCACCGGTCGACTGGTTCGTTCCGACGATGTACGAATTAATTTATAATTAGACCAGCTTCGCGAAGCTCCTCGATGATCGACAGTATCTCGTTGTCGTGAGCGTTGTGACCAGCTTGACGCGAAGCATCGAGCAATCGCAGGCGATCCACCAGCTCGTTGGGATCGTCCCAGTGTACGTAATCGATCGCGTTATCGTTTAGAATCATAGCGCGAGGTAATCCTCTTCCAGATTTTTTCTTTCCAGGTTCGATCAACGGTGCGATTACCTCTTTGTACTTGTATCCCCTGTTGCTCCGTAGTTGGCCGTCAGCATTGTGATTGCGTCTATGTGCATTAGTTGTCAGCAGCAGGGTCTTGTACTTTAGCATATCGTCTTCCGTATATACGTCATCGTTGGGAATTTTCATGAAAATCAGCTCGTAAAGACCGGGTGTACCGATGTATTTCACGTCGTCGACAATTATATTATCGCTGTTGTCCACGTCGAAACGTTTGCTACCGAGCATCAATCCATCCTTGCCGAGATAAACGCCGTACACTTTATCTATACCGCTCTGACCGCGTAAGACATCCCCGATATACTTTTGAGAAAGCGGGCCCAAGTGACCGCGCAACGCTTCTTGACCATCCGCCGTATGTATCTGACCTTGAACGGTTGTCGCGAACGAATCATCCGTGGTTTCAAAAACATCTTCGATCGCGTTTGTTGCCGGTTGTATCGCACGCGGTGTAGAGGTTGTCAACGGTGCATTATCGTTTAGCTTATGTCGTTTCGGGGATTCGGGTGATTTAATTAACGAGCGTTCAACTTGTTTCCTCTTTATCGCATCCTTCTCACGTTTCTGTACGAATGACGTTTCAATACCCATGTCATCGTCACGCGGCTCGTCTTTTATCGCGCTAGAATTGTCGACGATCTTTTGCAACGGCTCGATGATTGGTCCAAGGTGTCTCTTCGCCGTTATATCGTCTTCGATCTTACCGGTCTTCAAAGCGCGATATTTCTTGCGAATCGATTGACTCGTTTTCTCAATTTCCTTCGCAATCTTTTCACGCTCGCAAATATCATTGTTCTCTGCCATGTTGATAAAGCGTCGATCGCTCGACAAGGTTTCGACAACGACTAGCCGTTTCGCGGTATCGCGAACACGTTAAATCCTTTTCTGTATCGCCCATTAGTAAGCTATCCTTGTCTATCACTACGAATCCATACTCGCGTTGCCAACAATCGTGACACAAAGCGCAAAATTCTTCGTACGACATGTCGGTATTTACGTGATCGTTGTACACGTGTTTCAAGTTGGTACCGTCCTGTTTAAACAAGATCAGCAGGTTCGCGTTATCGCGTATCAGATGTTTTGGTATTCTCGCGTACGACTGACACAGATAGAAACAGTCAACGTTCGAGTGCCTGCCCATTGAGAAATATTCTCTCACCACGTCTTGCTTATCGCATGCTACGTCATCGAAGACGAAGATCGAGTTTGGACGCGCCTCGCTCGGTGGAATGACGTCACTGTTATTGGAGAACGCAAAATAGCCGATTTCGTCGATCGATGTCAATAGATTCTCCAAGTATTGATATTTCGGTTGTTGCAACGATTTTGAGTACACGTACACGTTCTCGAAACGTACGCCGTGCGGATTTTCCAGCAAACTTATCAAAACGTTGGTTTTACCACAATTCGAGGGACCGCAAACGATTGCACGTATAGTAGTCGGTAGCATCGTACCGTGCCTGCGTTGCTTTTCCTCCATCGGCCCTAATCTATTATCGAAATTAGTCACTGTGATCGTCGGCGATTGTCGCACGAACCGCATGTTTGCAGTAAAAAACTGTATCGAGAGAACGCACTCTCCTATTTATAGGCGCGTAAAACTGTGAGTCGCTCAGTATCTAAAATGTTTTTACTTCTAACGGATGACATCGATATTTACAATTTGTCCGCTGAACAACTCAAGTACATACCGAAGATCATTCTACTGCGGCAATTTTCTAATTACATAGATTATGTGTGGGATAAGCTTCCCGAAGATATTAGAGCGGATCCAGAAATTCAGCAATATCGTCGGTGCCTGGAACACTATAATTTACCGTGTCAGCAAACGCACATCGAAGGTCCCGCGCCGTTGATAAAGAATTGCAGTGAATGTCAGCAAAAGCGTCAAACGTAAAAGGTGGCAGTTTGCTAAATCGTGCGATAAACGCGCTTCCTTTCGAATTACATATTCCCGGCTATCAGTTTTGCGGCCCGGGCACTCATTTGGAGAAACGATTGGCGAGAGGCGATCAAGGTATAAATCCCCTGGACGCAGCGTGCTGCGAGCACGACATAGCGTATTCTCGGAGTAACGATCTCGCCGAGAGACACGCGGCGGACCGGATACTCGCCGAAAAAGCGTGAAGACGCATTGCGAGGGATTCCGCCCTCGGTGAGAGAGCCGCAGCCACAGCTGTCTGGGCGGCGATGAAAGCCAAGACGAAAATCGGCATGGGTATGAAAACGAAGACGAAAAAAAAGGTTGCGAAAAAACGGATACTTCCGGTAGCGAAACGCGGTGGCGTATTGCCGATTCTGCCGATGTTGGGTGCGCTCGGATCCCTGATCGGGGGAGCGGCCGGCGTGGCAAAGGTGGTGAACGATGGCAAAGCCGCGCGACGTCAGCTCGAAGAGTTGCAACGTCACAATCGCGCGATGGAAGGTCATGGACTGTATCTCGCTCCGTACAAGTATGGACGAGGAGTGTATCTCGCCCCATACAAACGTGGACAGGGGGTAACTATGAAAAAGAAAAAAAAACGCCAAAGAAACGTTAAAAATACCCAAGGGTGTGACAACGAACGTACAACTCGATCAGCTGGCAAGACGTATGCGCGTACCATATTTTAGAGGTGTTTTCATGCGTAACGCGTTACCGCGAAGCGGTGTACATCGAAACGAGAGCGGTATCGTAAATCTGGACAATGAGACAGGTCCCGGTACTCATTGGATAGCGTACGCGAAGAGGGAAAACCGCGTGGTATATTTTGACAGTTTCGGTAATCTTCAACCGCCTAAAGAACTCACGCGGTATTTCGGAGACGGTGCGATAATAGAATACAATCGTACGTCTTATCAACGTTACGGTCAAAACATCTGTGGACAGATGTGTCTACGGTTTCTCCGAACGGTCGATGCGCGCGAATTTAAAGCCTGAAACATCGCGAAAACTCGGCATTCGTTGGTTTTCCATCATGTCGTTGACACTTACGTTGACCGGGAAGAGCAGTGTCCTCGCCGTAAACTACTCTCCGGCCATAGATTTGAGCGACGACGATTACGAGCTCGGTCTATTGGACTTTGAGACTTATCTCTTTTTAGCGACTTTCTTCCCTATCGCGACCATTTTCATACTGCTATGTCAATTTGTGGAGGATATAAAATGCTTTTTTTACAGTCGCTGCACAAGACGTTTTTGACATGCCAAACCGCATCTGGTCAAATAATTTTTGTAAATAACCAGTATATGAATAAATCATGTCTGGATTTTGTTTTTTACAACCAGCATACAAATAGATCTTTGTCTGGATTTTTGTTTTTTGGCTTACGAATAGATCGCCCTGGATTTGTTTTATAACCAGCACACAAATAGATCGTGTCTGGATTTTGTTTCTATTAAATAGTACACGAATAGATCAAAATCTGGATTTTCTTTTCTACAACTAACACAAATAGATCTTGTGATTTTGTTTTTTTAAACCAGCACACGAATAGATCGTGGATTTTGTTTTACAACTAGCACACGAATAGATCGTGTCTGGATTTTGTTTTTAAACCAGCACCAAATAGATCTTTGTCTGGATTTTGTTTTACAAACTTTGGAGACGAATAGATCGTGTCTGGATTTTGTTTTTACAACCAGCACACAAATAGATCGTGTCTGATTTTTGTTTTTACAACCAACACACAATAACATGAGACGTGTCTGATTTTGTTTTTACAAACACACAAATAGATCTTGTCTGGATTTTTTTTTTACAACCAGCACACCAAATAGATCGTGTCTGGATTTTGTTTTTGCAACCAACACAAATAGATCTTGTCTGGATTTTGTTTTTTACAACCAACACACAAATAGATCTTGTCTGGATTTTTTTTTACAACCAAATCCAAATAGATCGTGTCAATGAATAGATTCGTCTGATTTTTTGTTACAAATCAGCACACAAATAGGAAAAGAAAAGCTAGTAAAACCAGAATTAAAGCAAACATGAAAATAACAGGAAACTGAACTTTCAAACACTCGGTAATAACTGAGCATATGTCCCATCTCAACCATCACCGCTCTGATTGGAATAAAGTCGATGTAAGTTAGATCGTGGAAACAATTTACTACCATAGGCGTCTTCATTAGTGAAATGATTCATACTACAATTACAAAAAAAATGGTATTAATTTTACAGGAAAGACACTGATGTTGGATGTAGCATATGACAGCATTTTTAGAGCGTCTTATGAATAAACCCCCACCCGTTCACAACAGCGAGATGACACTGGTGGTAATAAATAAGAACATTATTTTCTATAACGTTGCTAACGCTCTCTCCTGGCAGTCATTAGTGTCGTGTCACGAGGCGTCCTTTTAACACAAAATGTATAAGATATAATAAGAAAAGTACCTAAGTTCTCAGGCTTTATTTGGCGCAAGTACAAAACAATGTTTGCTAATATGTAAGTATTAGTGGACTTACATAATCATCCACAATACATATATATAAAAAATCGCGAAATTTTCAAGACTCTAATCGGAGTTTATTGCGGCCAGAACACTTCGTAACGCACGGACGGACATTTTTTGACGCACCAGCGAGTGGGTTTGGACTAAAAAAAAAAAAAAAAAAAAAAAAAAATTTTTTTCTTCCCATCTTATTTGTACTAATTCGGACCATTCTTATTCTCGCCATCCAACGAAGAATAATGTTCGTACTCTTTTACCCAATTGACTTTTATTACTCAATTTAACCCGCTAATTTTGTCCGCGCTTTCACTTAAACATTGTATTTTGCACCGGGAAATTTTAAACTCAGTTTCTGTTTGTGACATAAATGTGTAGAGATTTGTTGCATGCGGATCAGCGAAAAATTGCCGGTTCAAATGATCTTTACATTATTGATGTTACTGATGAAGGCTCCGTGTAGCCGAAACAATAGAATTTTGAATTTTGTATGGTTGGTTTGAATCTGTATTATTTTGCGTTATTGGTGTTAAGAATGTCACTGTAACATTAAATCATCATAGTATAACATTAAATTTGTTTTATTTTATATGTAGGCGGTCATTTGCCTCTGTTTTGCCTGCTTCAAATTACATTGGCTCTATTTATTTTATTTCGGTTGTTAGTTTTCTATACGAGCGAATTCTTTTTACACAGCTATTCTTGCGCTGGTCTGAAAATGCGTGCTTTTAGTCATCCTGTTTATTACCACATATAATATAGATTTATATCTGTTCCTATTACGAAGAAAAACAGCTGAGTACCTATGAAAAGAATGGCTTGACACTAATTACAAATTAATAACAAAGCATCTCCAGATTACAGTTTCAAAGCAAATTACATCGGTTTTTCCTCAACACTGAGCCACTTTTGCAAGGTACATTTCCACCTTTATCATTACAAATCTCAAGAAATTACACAAAGACAATTTTAAGTTTAAGAACGACATACTAAACACAGAAATTTGGCTGACTTACATATAGAAGAGTGGTTAAGAGAGGTTAGAGGACTGTCCAGAGTCTTACGAAGAATTTACTCCGGCAGGGTTTAAAGACGATTATTGCAGATTGCTCACGCGTTTTTTTTATAACCACCATAAACGACAATCATAAGTTATGACAAGAAAAAGTTTTTTTGGTTAATTAAAAAGAAACATAATGAATACATTGACAACATCAAACCTATTAATTTTTTTTCTTAAATAGAATGACGATAGTGAAAGGTGACCAAAATTAGTAAGATATTGGTAACCAGAATACCATTAGCTGGGAGGTTTTACTAAACCCCAAAATTTCCACCAACCACATGCAATCCATTAAAGGTGACTAATAATAAGTATCAACCCAAACAAATACGCCCATTCCTGAGTGAGGTGTCAGGTTTATTACAACTGGGTGATGGGTTTAGTTTGTTGATTTCTTTGACCCGAAAGGGTCAATTTTGTGCTGCAAAGACTTAGAAACGTTTTCCTGTGGTTAATAGGATTCCTCCAATAATAGATTTTTTTGATCCCTTCCTACCGGTCTTTCATGATATGTTAAAACCTAAAGACAAAATTGTTTCCCCACATGACGGTTTTTTTTTAACAATGTATAAAAAAACAATCGCCTTTTAATATGTACAACACCCTGATATTTTCTTTACTAGAGCCGACAAAGGAAATGTAACTGTAGTGCAATTGGATGACAATTTACTTTGAAGGAGTGCTGTCAGTTTTAAATGACAAAGAAACATACATGATTGTAAATAGAGATCCACTGAAGAATATAGAAACTAAATTAAATCAATTACTAAAGAGATGGTTATCGAAAGAATACATTTCCAAAAGGAGTTTCTTACGTTATGTCCAAAGACGCCCCCTTCCGAGGGCTTATGGGCTGCCAAAAATTCATAAAAAAGACGTTCCTTTAGAATTATCGTCATCTCTCAACAGTGCTTTATAAGAATTAGTCTTTTAAATAAAATTATTTCCAAGAGTATACCCTCCTTCCAGTCATGTAAAACAGTTTGAGTTTAATAATGATGTGCTTATGGGAACAAAAAACTTGAGGAATCATACCATGTTTTCCTGGATGGGCTTCTTGTTCACCAATGTGCCATTAGATTTGGCTCTGCAGGGATTACAGAACGTTGGAGCCAATATAGAACGGAACACCAAACTACCACTAACAGAATTCAATTGGTGCCTTTAAACTTAGTCCTTATCTTCCACTTTCTTCAGGTTCAACAAGTTAATTTATAAGCAAACGTTCACCCATGGCTCTCTGTCACCCATCATGGCGGATCTGGTGATGAGTATGTTTGAAGGATCTGTTTCTTCCTCTGTTAATGTCACTCCAACCTTTTTTATTTTCGTTATGTGGATGACATTGTTTTGGCTGCCCCTAAACATCTTACAGGTGTTTTTCTTGACAAATTTAAAATAGCTATCACAGTAAACAATTTCACCTAGAAACTCGAACGAACAATACGCTCCACAATTTCTTTGACCTGAAACTTATAAACAAAGATAACACCATTTTTTTTGATTGTTCCATAAGATACGGCTTCTGTAGATTTTTTTGTCTTTTCCTTTTCTAATCATCCACTTTGCAAGGCCAAAAGGGTAATTATCTTTGGCTTGGTGGACAGAGCGATTCTTCTTTCACATCCTGATTTCTTCGAGAAAAAAACTTTACATTGGTGCATAACCTCTATTAGAAAATGGATACCCCTCCATGTCATTTTTAAGCACATTAATAAAAGAATTGACCCCTTTAAGAGGATTATTAAAGATGTGTTTCATTACCGTACATGGCTACTGAGGAAAATAAAAATACCTCCCATTTTGCCTTTCTTCATCAACAACATAATCAATCCGATTAAAAAAAAGCCATTGTCGGTTCAAAACATCGCTTTAGGTATCACAGCATCAATCGATTGTCGCGTTTTATTCCATCCGCACTCTGAAAAAATACACAAATATGAAATGAATGGAGGGTGTATAGGATGCAAGGACTGTGATGCGACATATGTTGGACAAAACGAAAAGAAAAGTTAAAACCAGAATTAAAGAACATGAAAATAACAGGAAATCCTCGAACCTTTCAAACACTGGTAATAACCGAGCATATCCCATCTCAACCATCAGTTTGATTTTGAAATAAAAGTCGATGTAAGTTAGACGTAAACACCATTACCATAGGCGTCTTATTAGTGAAATGATTCACATTAAAATGCCAAAAAAAAATGGCATTAATTTACAGAAAGACACTGATATGTTGGATGGGGTATAAGACAGCATTTTAGAGCGTCTTGCGAATACTAAACCCCCACTACAACAGCGAGAGCGACACTGGTGGTATTAAATAAGAACATTATTTTCATAACGTTGTCAACGCCTCTCCTGGCAGTCATTTAGTGTCGTGTCACGAGGCGTCAACACAGAATGTATAAGATATAATAAGAAAAAGTACCTAAGTTCTGTGTTTTATTTTAAGTGCACAACAATGTTTGTTAATATGTAAGTATTAGTGGACTTACATAATCATCCACAATACATATATATAAAAAATCGCGAAATTTTCAAGACTTCTAATCGGGTTTATTGTACACCGAACACTTTCGTAACGCACGGGACGGGACATTTTTTGACGCACCAGCGAGGGGGCTTGACTAAAAAAAAAAAAAAAAAATTTTTTCTTCCCATCTTATTTGTACCACCGGACTATCTTTATTCTCGCCATCCAACGAAGAATAATGTTCAAATTTTTACCCATTGACTTTTATTACCCAATTAACCCACCTGTCCGCGCTTTTTAAACATTGTATTTTGCACCGAAAATTTTAAACTCAGTTTCGTTTTGTGACATAATGTGTGAGATTTGTTTGTGGATGCGTGATCAGCGAAAATTGTCGGTCTTTGGCAAATCGATCTTTACATTAATTGATGCTCACTGATGAAGGCTCCGTGTAGCCGAAACGTTTGAATTTTGAATTTGTATGGTTTGTCTGAATCTGTATTATTTTGCGTTATTGTGTTAAGAATGTCACCGTAACATTAAATCATAGCATAACATTAAATTTGTTTTATTTATATGTAGGCGGTCATTTGTTTTCGTTTTGGCTCGTTTCAATTACATTGGCCTTTATTTATTTGTCAAATTGTTATAAAACAATATTATTTATTTAATTTGAGAACAGAGAAAATATAAAAAATAAAAGTTTAAATACAAAATTTATTATTAAAATATTTATTTATTTTTTCATACACCATTATATTTTGTTTATTTTTTAATTTTACTCGATACATTGTAGAATGAAAATTATTATAGAAACAGGGCATTTTCGACAAAAAAAGAACATTGAATAATTATTGTCCAAATCAAAATATAAATAAATTGTCATTTATTCACTATTCATAGAAAATGTCGTTATTTGCCTTGTTTCTATGATAGATTTTATCCTAACATTATAAAGGTAAAAATTGAAAAACAAACAAAAATATATAATTGTATGAAAAATTAATATTTTATATTTAAACATTTATTTTTATCTTTTTTTTTTTTTTTAAATTCAATGACTAATATTATTTTATATTTCATGATATTATATCTCTAAAGATATAAAAATCTCATTAACTCATTTAAAATTATTTTTTAAATCAAAAATGCAAAATAAAAAATTTTAGTTTTGATATAGTCGATGTTTACATTTTATAGATAGGGGTCCTTCGATGCTGGAGAGTTGTCGAAAGCGAGAGAGAATTTAGAAGAGCAAGCGTTGGACTGACATCAAACAGTTTCGAGTCCCGCTCATGAGCTCTCTTTATTTCCAATCTTGCATCGTATTTCATCGCAAAGATAAAGATAAAATTTTCACATTTGGTATTTTATCGGTTCGAAAATAATTCTAATGATTTTACTGAGATTTTGCGATTAAAATAACGAAACACGGTATAGATTGGATAATTTTTAATTAGATAAGTAATAACATCTTGATTATAATCTAATTAAAAAAATTACCCGATCTATACCGTGTTTGGTGTCATTTTAATCGCAAAAAATCTCATTAATCCATTACAATTACTTTCGGTCCGATAAAAAATGCGAAATGTAAAAAATTTTATTTTCTATAGTAAAAAAAAAGAAATATGATACGAAAGATTGGAGATTAAGATATGCTCGCGTCGAGACTTCGGAACTCTCTTTGATGTTGGCCATCTCGCTTGCTCTTTTATTCGTTGTTCTCGCTCGCTTTCTCACGCCCAACGTCGAGGATTTTAAAGAGCTCGCTTATCTATGAAAAGTAAACATGGAATAAAATAAACTAGAACATTAATTTCGCATTTATTGATTTGAAAATAATTTTAATGGATTAATGACATTTTCACGATTAAAATGACACCAAACATGACATAAATCGGATTACTTTTAATTAAAATATGTATGGTTAATCTAGTTAAAAAATTCTGATTTATATCCCCAGTGAGAAATGACCATCAAATTGATATCGATCGATGCAATTTACATCAATTCGACGTTAATTCAATGTCGACTCGATTTCTTTGATAGATTTCTTCTCACTGGATCGTGTTCATTAGTGTGTGATTTTAATCGCAAATATCTTATTAATTCAATGAAATTATTTGAATTTATTTTGATTATATATATGTATATATATATACCAGGGTGTTTGATAACTCGAACGTCAACCGTAAAAATGCAAGTAGAGTAGGTTAAACTGAGTAGAAAAGTCCTGTCATTTTGCGATTTTCGCAATATTAATGAGATATTAATTGAAGAAGACATTACGATGATATGAATCCGGCGAGAAGACAACCCACGATTAGTTGCGTAGTTTTGAGTGCGCGGGGGGAAGCGAAACCTATCGAGGCGAAGAGAAGAGAATGAGAGAGATGAACAATTCCGGGGCGGTCTTCAGTATTCTAAGATACGCTATAACGCTTTGTCACGCCTAACAACGCGTAACAATGTTGTGGTTATCCCTTTCACCGCGCGCTGTAACGCCAGACAATAACGGTAGGCTGTTCCTTTCTCCTCGCGTAACGCTGGCAATAATCGTAGGTTGTCCGCGCGCTTAGATTCGCGCGTATTGGTCTTCTTCTTTAATATTCATTAATTAGTTATTATCGTAATGATAAAGATTCTTACCAGTTTAACGCTTATTTCATTTTACGGTTGACGCCCGATCAAACACCCCGCATATATATATATATATATATACATACAGGGTGTTTGATAACCGAACGTCAACCGTAAAATGCAAGTAGAGCAGGTTAAACTGAGTAAAAAAGTCTGTATTTTATCATTTTCGTAATAATTAATGAGATATTAAATAAAGAAGATCGACCAATACGCGCGCGAATCTAAGCGCGGCGAGAAGAGACAACCCACGATTATTGTGTAGCGTTTGAGTACGCGGGGAGAAGGAACAGCCTACCGTTATTGTTCAGCATTTTAGCGCGCGGGAGAAGGGATAGCCACAACCATTGTTACGCGATTGTTTAGGCGCGGACAAAAGCGTTGCGAGTAGCGCGTAATATTAGAATACCGCGGCGACCGCCCTGAATTGTTCTCTCGCATTGTTTTGCATCTCTCTCTTCTCTCCCTCCTCGGTAGGCTGTTCTTCCCGCGCATCCAAACGCTACAATAATCGTGGGTTGTCTTTCGCCGCGCGCTTAGATCTGCGCGTATTGGTCGATCTTCTTTAACCCATTAAATCCTGAGCTGAATCTAGGCTGTGATAGCATCAAAGTAAATATTGATTGGTGGTATTGGTTAAAAAAAAGTACCTGTGTTTTTTTTTATGTCATTTGCAATTGTTTATAAAAAAAATTATTTAAAACAAATAGATACAGAAGTTGTAAATTGAAAAAAATAACAATGGCAATCGATCTCTATGGGAAAAATCATGAAAAAACCTAGTAACATTTTTTTGTCAGACTTCAATTTGTTAGTGTAAAAACGTTATAAATAAATGCATTACCAGAAACATATCTGACATCACAAATTTTGAGCCAATTCTGTTATGTGCAGTTTTTTTATTTATAATTATATTTACTTTTCGACAAAAAAATATTTACTTAAATTTAGTCAAACAAATTATGTTTATGAGTTTTTTCTGCTATTGCAATAATAGAAAGATAAGAAACAAAAATTAAACAAAACTTGTTTATCAAGCTATGTGAAAACATTTTTTTTTTTTAAACAAACAAATACCCATTTTATATGCATTATTAGTGGCAAAGCAAAAAAGTCAATTATCGTACATCAGTGCTCGGAATTAGTTGCCATTCTGAGCCGATTCCGAGACGACGCCTCCTATTCCCCACTACCGCTCGACGCTCGAGCAGACACTGCGGCCGAGCCGCCGTCTCAGGAACGTCTCTAAAGAAAAAGAAAGCTAGGACCTTTTATATGTAGGATACGTACGGGAAAAGGTGTTTTCCAAGTTGCACATGGATGCACTATTATAACGAACAATTGAGACCGATAAAAAAAAAAAAGTCGTGTTGCTAGAAAAGCTGCGTTGATTAGAGAAGCGCCGCAGATTGGAGATAGAGTTTTGTATATTTCTTTTTTTATATATCTGCATCATTCAGTGTTTCTGTTCTTTCAAGGCACCACGGTAAGAAATGTCTAGCGAAGAGTTGTTGATTTACTTGATTTAGCTGTCGATGACGATATTGATTACGATCAACACATTGATATAACACATCTTTACCTTCTGACGGCGATAGTTCTGATGGAGACTCTTCACGATTTAGATGAAGATATCTTATCTTGTGAACTTCCTGCAGGTTCATATGAACATGTAAGGAGTTCTTATATGAGTACAAAAATTATTAGAGCCTAATCATGTTTATGATTGGCAAAATCTTGCTCACAATGATGAGTGTACCGAAGATTTATACTAGTTTTTTCCAATAATAGTGCTATTCTGTCTCTTTATGGTAAAAAATTCATTAGAATTATTTGAACTGTTTTTTTCAAGTGTGTTAAAAAAATTATTGAAAGAACTTCAGAAAATAATTTTTTTAACTTAGTATAATTGATCTTGAAAATTTTATTGTTATTATTATGATTACTATTTTCAACGCAGAAAAAAGTCAACGTGATTATTGGTCAAATAATCGGCTTCTGCTCAGTGATCAAAGAACTCATACAAGAGATAAATTTTTTGAAATAAAAAATTTATAAGATTTTATAGTTGCAAGACAAAGATGAGCAAGATAAGGTATGAAAAATTAGACATTTATATGACTTATTTCGAGAAAATTGTATGCAACCAAGTTTTGATTAAATTTTATCTATTGATGAAATGATGGTGAAATATTTTAAAAAAGCTTAGCATAAAACAGTGTATCAGAAATAAACCGATCAGATTCGAACAAAGTTATGGGCACTGTGTTCTTCTGATGGATATTTATATGATCTTGACATTACACAGGTGCCTTCTGGGACTAATGCGCGAAATCCATTAGTTTCTGTATGTTTAGATCAAGAGTAGTAATCAAATTGTTTCAAGATTTATTGAGAAGTACTCAAAAGAAGAGTTAAATAAATACCATGTATATTTTGACAATTTCTTTTTTCTCTCCTGATTTAATGATATATTTGAAAAAAAATGGGTTATCAACAACTGGGACAGTTCGACAAAATCGTAAAAAAAAAAATAGATATGCCCAAAAAAATCAGAAAGAGGAATGAGCATTTCAGTCCATGAAGCTAATTCTAAGTTGAACTACATAACTGTCATGACTCTAAGCTAGTGTCAATTCTATCTACATATGGAGACGAACCGAAAGTTGGAATGAAAAGATGGCATGAAAAGTGTAAAAATCCATTCCAGTTTCCATATGCGTTTTCTATGTATAATAAAAATATGGGAGGTGTAGATCTTCATGATCAACATTGTAATGCTTTGATGCCTTCAATTGAAGTAAAAAAAGTGGACGTGGTGGCTTTTACGACTCATTCAAGCATCTTTAGCAAATGCTGCTATTTATAACAAACCCATATTGATGATAAGAAGGATCCAAAGATATCGTACTAGAAGTATGCGAATACTACATGGACAAGTTCTCTAACACAACGACCTACACGACAACCAACAACTTTGACTGTTTCATTACTCGAAAAAAACATGAATTTAGAATTGGTATGCGCAAAAAGATGTAGCATACCGTCGTGCTCTGTAAGAACTCAGAAATTTTGCTATAAAATGTAATACATAAGTGATATGTTATTCTAGTGCACAAAATATAAAAAAAGTCGTTTATTGAAGTTGATTTGAAATTTATACAATCTTGACAATGAAAATAGTTGTTTTCATAATTCCAGAGTACTAATTTGTTAATGACTCGGAAAAGAACATGGCGGCCTGCTCTCAAAAAAAAACTTCGATGCGTTTCTCAGTATCCACTTAGGAATAATAATACTTACATTCCGATTTATCCGACACAACTTGCCTCTAACTATTCAATAAGTTAGTAGTACTGTTAAATATCAATCACATATGTCACCCTACCCAGAGAGAGAGAGAGAGAGAGAGAGAGAGAGAGAGAGGGGGGGCGGGAGAAAGAGAGAAGGAGAGAGAGAATGCTAATATTTAAATTAATCATTATCAAAACACTGTTATCAAAACACTGGCCGCCATGTTCTTTTCCGAGTCATTAACAAATTAGTACTCTGGAATTATGAAACAACTATTTTCATTGTCCAAGATTGTATAAATTTCAAATCAAACTTCAATAAACGACTTTTATATTTTGTGCACTAGAATAACATATCACTTATGTACTTTCACTTAGAGTCAAATTTTAATCAATTTTACTTATAATATATACACCTTAAGTATGTATGTTCATTTTGAATTTGCACCTTGAATAACATATCAGTCATTTTTTCGTGGTAATATATTATTAAATTTATTATATTATTTATTTTATTAATTAATTTAGATAATATATACTTTATGTATGTTCACTTTGAACTGGCGCCTTGCATAATATATCAGTTACTTTTCATGGTTATATTATTAGATAATCATTTAAATTTGCAAAAAATTTACATTTTTTGAGGGTCTATTTTTTGAACATGGCTTTTTTTTTCATTTATGATTTTTGAGGATATCACCTACTTTTTAGAGTACAGATATATGAATCAATTAGTGCAAAAAAAAAACACAAAGTTTAAAAAAAATGTTATGTTATTTGCAATATGCAATTGCGTATTTTTTTTTTTTTTTTAAATAGCTATATTCTTTGCACCAATAGTTTTGTCTTATTATTTTGTGCATAAAAAAGTTAGGATAAGATCTACCAAAAAACTGAATATTTTACGAAATAACTTTATTATAGTGTTTTGAGAAGCTCTTAACACCAGCTATTAGATTCTAAAATAAAAAATAGAGTGTTCCATTTAAAAATATCGATGTGATCTTGATCTAACTTTTAGACGCCACCCAATATTAAACGGATGAGAACAGTGAATAAATCCTTCTAAACCCTTTCTAAACCCTTTCGTCTGAAACATTCTCTAAAAAATACAACTTTTATGAAATATTCGGGTATATCCACACTTTTTGTCCCATCCTGTGTATGTATCTAAGCGTGTCGATGACATTATAATATAGATGTGTCTGCTTTTATTGTTATTGTTATTCGAGTTATTGTACTCAATAATCTTATTGACAAAATTGTATATATGTATTTCAGAAAACAAAATATGTCATTAGATCAAAAAAAATTTTTCTGATACTATTGCGTTATTTAAAAAAAATACGTTGTTTTTTGGATTGCTTTCTATATAATGGTATTAAAAGTGTTGTTGATCAAAGTTATCGTTACCCATCAAAAGTTTATTTTGTTATTGCAATGAATAATGTGATTGAAAAATGATATTTTGAAATATTTTTTGACCCTGTAATATATTTTTGTTTCTTGAAATGCATATGCAATTTCGTCCATTAAATATCTAAGCAAAAATATTAATCTAATATTAAAATCATGTAAAAGATACAAATAACTGAACTGTTAAATAATCTGTATACTATTATTAAAACAAAACACACTTTGTAGGCAGAATTGTATTAGTTTTCTTGATTTGAAGAATACTGTCATTAATAATTAAATGATTTTATTATAGCACTTTTTAAATGAAGAAAACTAACACAATAAAGCTCTTACTGCAAAGTGCATTTGTTTCAATTACAATGTGCGGATTAATCGTTTACATGATTTCAATAATAGAATAAATTTTTGTTACTAAATATCTGTATCTGTGTCGTTAATTATCGGTTTCTTATGGGGTTAATTTACCACTTATTAAAAATTTTCAAAAACTACCGCTTAGGGGTGAAATTCAATATCTCAAAAAACGGTACATCGCAAAAGTATGGACCTATGTCGTTAACATTTCTTTAATTAACATTTCTTATGGGGTTAATTTACGGGTTCTTGTAAGACACTTTGTGTGCGAAAATCTCCATATACTTTTTTATATACGCTTCTGTTACATTTCTGTATTTTAGTTACAGTATTTCCTATTATTATTCCGCGTGTAATTTACGTAGTTTATCAATAGAGTCAATTTTTAGTAAAGTCGATGCACGAAATGATTACTAGAACCACTAATGTATCATTAATAGTTTGAATTAGTAAAACTGAAATTACATGTAACGTATGTAAATACAATATATCGATTATTATAAAATTTCAATAAATAACATAATTTATTAAAATGCTAATATTCTTTCATCAATATATTCAAATAATTATTTTTACATTATATAGTTGTACGTAGTTATATACTTATACTTATATTATTTTTTATCGTTGAAGTGATGACCTAATTTCAAATAGATTTTTATTCCGTTTTAATTTTGACACTGACACAGTCACTGCTAACTGTCTTTATTTCTCCGAGATGTTTAACCGTTTGTATGTCAAAAAATACAATAATATTGAAAATAAAGAATGAGCTCCTCCATCAGCTATTCTTGTGAGCACGCAACCATATATTTTATTCGTCTCCGATTTTAACACGATCATTACGTCTGGTGTAAACTACATCTGGTATAAAATATTTTTAAATATATAACTAATACACAAATTAATCGTCTCTGGGATATCTTTATAAGCAGAGCACTCCAAATTTCTTTAATTGGGCGCCTAAAGCAAGCCCGATTTCAGCGCTATTGCAACTATCGTATTTTTGTTTGGGCACGCAATAGATCCAAAAAATAATTTTTCTAATTGACGTCTAGCACAAGCTAGATTAAATTAAATTTCACGTCTAAGGGTGGTTTTTGAAAATTTTAATAAATGGTAAATACACCAGAAAGGGTGTAAGAGAGGAGAGGGGGTGAAAGATGATGAAAAAGTGCGAAATAGAGCGAAAAAGACGAAAAAAAGAAGAAGGGAGGGGGGAGGGGGAAAGGGGAGGGGAAAGTGGAAGGGGAGAGGTGTTAGTGAAAGGTAAGAGAGAAGAGAAGATATGGAGGAGGGATTAAAATTAAATTTCACGTCCAAGGAGTGGTTTTTTGAAAATTTTAATAAATGGTAAATACACCAGAAAGGGTGTGAGAGAGTGAGAGGGGGTGAAAGATGATGAAAAGAAATAGAGCGAAAAGACGAAAAATTGAGAAGGGAGGGAGAGGGGGAGGGAAGGAGGGGAGAAAGGGAGGGAGGGGGAGGTGAGTGGAAGTTGGGGAGGTGTGAGGAAAGGTAAGAGAGTTCTATTTGAATATGCTACAGGCATTTCCAAAAAATAATCATAATTTAACACATGTCTGGTGATGCATTTGCTCTTATAAGTAACAAGTTTTACACTAACAAATTGAAGTCTGACAAAAAAATGTTACTTCAGAGTTTTTCTTCTATGATTTTTCCTGCAGAATGATTTTCACATTGTTATTTTTTTTTCTTCAATCTTGGTTTGCATCTATCTGTTTAAATAATTTTTTTTATAAACAATTGTAAATGACATAAAAAAAACACGGGTACTTTTTTTTTTTTAACCAATGCCCAATCCAATATTTACTTTGATGCTATTCTGCTCTAGATTCGGCTCAGGATTTTGACGAGGTCTCAAAGGAAAAATCTACGAGCGTGATGTGGAAACGCCAGAAGAGCTGGTCGCGAGGATCCACGGGGAAGATTAATAACCTGGCCGATATTGCCCGTGTGCGGGAAGGCATATTCACCGCGCAAGATTATGTTTGCAGGAGAATGGTGGATATTTGAGACCTGTAACGTAAGTGTATCTGAAGATTCAAATTAATGGAGTATTTAGAAAATTTCTATTTCTATTTCTATTATCTCTATACTGAAAAATAATGTAACATTTTAATTTTTCCAGGGAAATTCAACAAGTAACGCTAATTCTTCTTCACGGTGGGGTTTTAGTGGTATACTGGGCTGTTCCTGTGCCCGGACTCCCACATATCCCTTCGACTTCAAGGTCGGGGAACCCATAAAGGGTTTCTCAGGATAAAAAAAAAAAAACGTATTTTCTTAAATTCATTTTTTTTTTTTTTTTTAATTGCTGAGGACAACGGTAACCGGATTTTCAATTCTGCCATTCGATCGACAACGTTTGTAACCTTTGTAACCTTTTGTACATTTTCATTTTTCCCCGTATCTCATGAGTAGAATAATGTACGTAAAAATGCTTGCAAACGTGGCAAAAAAAAAGCATATCTATAGTTTTGTGAGATAACGAAAACGGCCAACGCGGTTCGATAAAGCTTTATTTGAACACTTTCGCTCAAAACTAATGAGAAAAATTTACATGGAAACACATACATTTAAAGAATAAGGTGAATCAATAATTTGAGATATTTTAGGTCGGTCAATTTAGCCTATTTATTTAACAAAGCCTGAAAATATGAAATTTTGTAATTATAAATGATTATTGTTTTACATAAATACGACTTCAACGTTGTTCAATAGAACTTCGTTCGTACAC
Organism: Crematogaster levior; assembly: GCA_901521435.1. NCBI lineage: Eukaryota > Metazoa > Arthropoda > Insecta > Hymenoptera > Formicidae > Crematogaster > Crematogaster levior. The sequence continues at coordinate 51,284 of CABEGB010000084.1, read as the reverse complement.
GGATTGTACCCATTGAACAGCGTTAACTTCGTATTTCAATATTCTGAAATTGATTATCATTTTTTAATTACAAAATTCCCCATATTTTCTTGAACTGTTTAAGTATAAAGAAACTGCGGCACCAATTTTCGATATCCCCAAAATTGATGATTCTTTTCATTTTTTTAAATGTATGTGTTTATGTGAATTTTTCTCATTAGTTTTTTGAACGAAATCGTTCAGTCATAGTTCATTAGTCATTTGTGCATGTTACAAAAAATATGACATGAAATAATGTGAATTATAATATGATATTTTAATTACGCCTTGTCAGGAAGTTAAGTAACATATTCATAAATCTAGTGACCGATGAATAAAGCGAGCACTGAACAAAAAAATCTGTTTTGATTTAATGGAATCATGTACTCTAAGATCTTTCAATGATATTATTTTATGTGTTTGTTTATTTAATACGAGCACTTAAATAGTATCCCTATCAACACCGGATGCCTCTACGATACATTGCTAGTTTCCAAATCAAAGAGCCTCATGCGGAGGAAAAAAAGAACGGAAAAGATATTGAATATATGCGCATCGGTAAAAAAGAACCAAAGCTTTTATTTAAATAATAGTTTGTAACAAGAAGGTTCGTACGCAGCTCCATGATCTCCCCTGTCACATCTTCCGCTCTGCACTCGTACCCTTTCACGCTCTGCAGTGCAAGCTGCAGCTAGCACACACGACGTTATAGTGTTCTCACTCACTGCCTACTACGCTTGCAGCTCACACGGATTCTCTTGGCTGCGCCAGCTAGTGGAGACAACACCATCATTTCCGCAAGGCTTCCGTCTCACCGACAAGGATCGACAGCGCGCCGCGGACTCGTACTACTTCCACCCTCTGTATCTCCGCGGGGTGCATGATCGGACAGGTGTCCTATCTCATCATCTCCAACCCATTCCCTACCCAATTCTATCAGTATTACTTTTGATTTTGTTACACCTTGTTGGCGCTTCTTCATAAATTTTATTTTTATAAAAACCCCATAAAAAAAAATCTGGCGATGTAAGGTCCGGCGATCTGCCAGGCCAATGTACTGCACCACCTCTGCCAATCCAGCGATCTGTGTAATCGCGATCTCCCGTGCTATTATTGAATAATGTGCAGGGCAACCGTCATGCTGGAACCACATACTTAGTCGCTCTTGAATGCTTTGGTCTTCTAGCAATACTGGTAATTTGTCCTGCAAAAAGTTTCGGTATTCGGTAATTTTCTCCATTCAAAGTACCCTTAATAAAAAAAGGACCAATCAGTTTGTCATCTATGATTCCACACCAAATGTTGATCGACCAAGGACGCTGATGTTCAACTTCACGCACCGTGTGGGTTTACCGGACTCCAATAGTGCATATTGTGTCGATTTACCTCACCATGGATCGTGAAGGTCGACTCGTCTGAAAACAGTACCAGACGAAAAAAATCCGGATTTATTTGTATTTGTTCGCGTGCCCATTGACAAAACATCACTCGACTATAAAAATCATCACCATGAAGTTCCTGATGCATCAAAATATGATAAAATTTATGACGCTTTAGTATTTTACAAACACTTCTCTGGGATATTCCGGATTCGCCAGAAATTTGTCGAGTGCTTACATAAGGGTTTTGGGCGACTGTGGCTAGCACTGCAATTTCATTATTTTCTCCAGTGATAGTTACTTTACGCTTCCTTTTTTTCGGTTGTACACTTCCTTCGGTAGTAAACTCTTTAACAACACGATAAATAGAAGCACGTGACCGTATTCTATCTGGAAAACGCTCAGCATAAAGGGTGACAGCATCGATGATGTTTCTTCGAGATTCACCATAAATCAAAATCATTTCAATTTTTTCTTTAACAGATAAATACTCCATATTTATGAAGTATTTATTTATTTCGCTGTATCTAACAAGGTCCTGAAGTGTTTAGGGAAAAGAAAAAACGTCAGGCCGTCTTTAAGCAGTGTCTTGGATGCTGGCTAATTGTTCTTAAGTACTATCGCCGCGGTGGTTCTGTTACGACTAACGGCGGCGATTACAACTAGGGCGACTCACATCAGTTGCGCGAGCGCTAGAAAGTTCAAACGCTTATAACTTTTAATCAATCCATTTTACAAAAAAAAGTTTCAAACAAAACTTACGTATTTTGTGGCGTAGAATCCGAATATGCAATAAAAAATGGGGATTTCCATTTTAAAAAATGATGTTGATGTTGATTTTACTGATAATAGCGCCATCTACGAAGCAACCGATAGCGCCATCTTATGTCCCCCTTTGATACAAACAATTTTAGTTATGAACAATTTTTTCGTACGATGCGTATTTCTCGAGATATTTCGATGTCTCAAGTTAAAAAACTCACCCTGTATAATATATATACAGGGTGGCCCACATAACTCTTAACAGCTGAATATTTCGGAAACCAAACCCGTGAGAGAAAAATTTTTTAAACAAAAGTTGTTTGGTTTCGAGGGGGCCATAAGATGGTACCATTGGTTTGACCTTGAAGAATTATTTGAAAGTTACATGAAAGTTACCTCAATTTTTTTAAATGGCATTCCTTATTTTTTATTACATATTCTTGTAGCTTATCTCGAGAGCTTTCCAAAACACTATAATAAAGTATTTTTTTATTAAGTATTTTCCGAGTTATAAGAGTTGAAATAATTTCTTAATTTTACATAAACTATAAAATATCTCGTAAAATATTCACCTTTTGATGACCTTACCTCAATACTTTTATGCACAGAATGATGAGAGGAATCAATTGGTGTAAAGAAAACACATAGTTGTTTTTAATAAAAAATATGCAATTTGTAACTAACAATTACATACTTTTTGTTAACAACAACTATGTGTTTTCTTTACACCAATTGATTCCTCTCATCATTCTGTGCATAAAAGTATTGAGGTAAGGTCATCAAAAGGTGAATATTTTACGAGATATTTTATAGTTTATGTAAAATTAAGAAATTATTTCAACCCTTATAACTCGGAAAATACTTAATAAAAAAATACTTTATTATAGTGTTTTGGAAAGCTCTCGAGATAAGCTACAAGAATATGTAATAAAAAATAGGGAATGCCATTTAAAAAAATTGAGGTAATTTTTATGTGACTTTCAAATAATTCTTCAAGGTCAAACCAATGGTACCATCTTATGGCCCCCTTGAAACCAAACAACTTTTGTTTAAAAAATTTTTCTCTCACGGGTTTGGTTTCCGAAATATTCAGCTGTTAAGAGTTATGTGGGCCACCCTGTATATATATACATATATATATAGGCTTCAAATAATTTCATTGAATTAATAAGATATTTGCGATTAAAATCACACACTAATGAACACGATCCAGTGAGAAGAAATCTATCAAAGAAATCGAGTCGACATTGAATTAACGTCGAATTGATGTAAATTGCATCGATCGATATCAATTTGATGGTCATTTCTCACTGGGGATATAAATCAGATAATTTTTAACTAGATTAACCATACATATTTAATTAAAAGTAATCCGATTTATGTCATGTTTGGTGTCATTTTAATCGTGAAAATGTCATTAATCCATTAAAATTATTTTCAAATCAATAAAATGCGAAATTAATGTTCTAGGTTTTATTTTATTCCATGTTTACTTTTCATAGATAAGCGAGCTCTTTAAAATCCTCGACGCTGGAGCGTGAGGAAAGCGAGAGCGAGAACGAATAAAGAGCAAGCGAGATGGCCAACATCAAAGAGAGTTCCGAAGTCTCGACGCGAGCCTATCTTAATCTCCAATCTTTCGTATCATATTTCTTTTTACTATAGAAAATAAAACTTTTACATTTCGCAGTTTATCAGTCCAAAAATAATTTTAATGGATTAATGAGACTTTTGCGATTAAAATGACACCAAACACGGTATAGATCGGGTAATTTTTAATTAGATTATAATCAAGATGTTAATTACTTATCTAATTAAAAATTATCCAATCTATACCGTGTTTGGTGTCATTTTAATCGCAAAAATCTCATTAATCCATTACAATTACTTTCGGTCCGATAAAATGCGAAATGTAAAAATTTTATTTTCTATAGTAAGAAGAAATATGATACGAAAGATTGGAGATTAAGATAAGCTCGCGTCGAGACTTCGGAACTCTCTTTGATGTTGCCCATCTCGCTTGCGTTTTACTCGTTCTCTCACGCATTCTTCTAGCTAGCCGAGCGCCGAGCGCGCACGTACACGGCTTTTTCCTGTGTGAGGTAGCGCGCACACGAGGAAAAGGCCGTGTACGTGTGCGCTGGGCTAGCTAGAAGAACGCAGACATATCTTCCGTCTCCTTCTCTTTCTCTCGCTACAGCTGACACGCTTGGCGATCGAGATTCGAGAAGTATATTTCTTACAATGAAATAATCAAACTTTCTACCTGGAATTTAGTTAAATTTCACACATATGTTGTTACATACTCCTACTAATATACTAATATATTTACTTTTTTCAAAAACGTGTCTTTAAATAATTTATTATACAATATATTAAACCTATATTAATATCATAAAAACTGTAATATTTATATTATATTGTTTTAGGATTAATATAGGTTTAATTTTAATATATTGGATAAATTATTTAAAAAAAATAGAAAAAAGAAATGTCTCGAACTCGAGATCTCCAGCATTCTAGCCGCTCAACTTACTAACACGACCACGGTGATTGTTTGAAAGATAGGTTTATCGAATCGGTAGATTACGTACGTAACTTTACTTTTATTTCTTGGAAAATAATAGCACGAGATATTGTACTGTATATTATATTAGTAGCAGGTGTATCAGTATGTAACAACATATGTGAAATTTAACTAAATTCCAGGTGGAAAGTTTGATTATTTCATTGTAAGAAATATACTTCTCGAATCTCGATCGCCAAGCATGTCAGCTGTAGCGAGAGAAAGAGAAGGAGACGGAAGATATGTCTGCGTTCTTCTAGCTAGCCCAGCGCACACGTACACGGCCTTTTCCTCGTGTGCGCGCTACCTCACACAGGAAAAAGCCGTGTACGTGCGCGCTCGGCGCTCGGCTAGCTAGAAGAATGCGTGAGAGAACGAATAAAAAGCAAGCGAAATGACCAACAAAGAGAGTTCCGAAGTCTCGACGCGAGCTTATCTTAATCGCCAATCTTTCGTATCATATTTCTTCTTACTATAGAAAATAAAATTTTTACATTTCGCATTTTATCGGACCGAAAATACTTGTAATGGATTAATGAGATTTTTGCGATTAAAATGACACCAAACACGGTACAGATCGGGTAATTTTTAATTACATTATAATCAAGATGTTAATTACTTATCTAATTAAACATTATCCGATCTGTACCGTGTTTGGTGTCATTTTAATCGCAAAAATCTCAGTAAGTCATTAGAATTATTTTCGAACCGATAAAATACCAAATGTGAAAATTTTATCTTTTATGCTGCGATGAAATACGATACGTAAGATTGGAAATAAAGGGAGGCTCGCGAGCGGGACTCCGAAACTGTTTGATGTCGGTCATCTCGCTTGCTCCTTCCTCGTTCTCACTCTCGCTTTCGGCAACTCTCCAGCATTGAAGGTTCCTATCTATAAAATGTAAACATCGACTATAATCAAAACTAAAACTTTTATTTTGCATTTTATCGATTTAAAAATAATTTTAAATGAGTTAATGAGATTTTTATATCTTTTAGATATATAATATCATGAAATATAAAATAATATTAGTCATTGAATTTAAAAACAAAGAAAGATAAAAATAAATGTTTAAATACAAAATATTAATTTTTCATACAATTATATATTTTGTTTGTTTTCAATTTTTACCTTTATAATGTTAGGATAAAATCTATCATAGAAACAAAGCAAATAACGACATTTTCTACGAATAGTGAATAAATGACAATTTACCGCATTTATATTTTGATTTTGACAATAATTATTCAATGTTCTTTTTGTCGAAAATGCCTGTTTCCCATGTTTCTATAATAATTTTCATTCTACAATGTATCGAGTAAAAATTGAAAATAAACAAAATATGTAATTGTATGAAAAATAAATAAATATTTGTAATAAATTTTGTATTTAAACTTTTATTTTTTATATTTTTCTCTGTTCTCAAATTAAATAAATAATATTGTTTTATACTTCATAATATTATAATTTACAACAATAGTAGCAGTAATAATAATAGTAATAGTAATAGTAGTGTAGTAGCAGTAGTAGTAGTAGTAGTAGAAACGGTTTGCATGTGCGTCTGGTTGTAAAAACAAAATCCAGACACGATCTATTCGTGCGCTGGTTGTAAAAACAAAATCCAGACAAGATCTATTTGTGTGCTGGTTGTAAAAACAAAATCCAGACACAATCTATTCGTGTGCTGGTTGTAAAAACAAAATCCAGACAAGATCTATTTGTGTGTTATTTGTAGAAACAAAATTCAGACACGATCTATTTGTGTGCTGGTTGTAAAAACAAAATCCAGACACGATCTATTCGTGTGCTGGTTGTAAAAACAAAATCCAGACAAGATCTATTTGTGTGTTAGTTGTAGAAACAAAATCCAGACACGATCTATTTGTGTGCTGGTTGTAAAAACAAAATCCAGACACGATCTATTCGTGTGCTGGTTGTAAAAACAAAATCCAGACAAGATCTATTTGTGTGCTGGTTGTAAAAACAAAATCCAGACACGATCTATTCGTGTGCTGGTTGTAAAAACAAAATCCAGACAAGATCTATTTGTGTGTTAGTTGTAGAAAGAAAATCCAGACACGATCTATTCGTGTGCTAGTTGTAGAAACAAAATCCAGACACGATCTATTTGTGTGCTGGTTGTAAAAACCAAATCCAGACACGATCTATTCGTGTGCTGGTTGTAAAAACAAAATCCAGACAAGATCTATTCGTATGCTGGTTGTAAAAACAAAATCCAGACACGATTTATTCATATACTGGTTATTTACAAAATTATTTGACCAGATGCGGTTGGCATGTCAAAAACGTCTTGTGCAGCGACTGTAAAAAGCATTTTATATCCTCCACAAATTGACATAGCAGCCATGAAATATGGTCGCGATAGGGAGAAAGTCGCTAAAAAAGAGTTGGCTACAAAATTAAATAAAAATATTGAACCATGTGGATTGTTCATTGATTATAAAAATCCATTTTTGGATGTTTCTCCCGATGGGCTTATTGATGAAGATGGTCTGGTGGAGATTAAATGTCCTCTGTCAGCAGAGAATTTAACAGCTAACGAGGCTGTACAAAAGTTGCCTTTATTGAAAGGCATATTTGATAGAAAAAAATAATGATAAAATGAATCGAAATCATCGATACTTTTATCAAGTTCAAGGGCAGTTGAACATAATGCAGCGAAATTATTGTATATTCGCTGTATGGACTCCCAAAAGTTTAAAAATTGTGGTAGACAATAGAGACAATGCCTTTTGGGAAAATCAAATGCTGCCTTTTCTAAAACGTTTTTATTATGACTGTATGCTTCCAGAAATTTTGGATAGTCGTCATAACAGGCATATGCCTATTAGAAATCCACAATACATAACAGATGCTCAAGAAAAAGCATCTAAAAGAAAAGTTATCCACAAACGAACTGCGCAACAAAATAATGTAGATAACATAGATATCAAGCAAGAAAATAAACGATCAAAAGTAAATGTTGTACAAGCAGAGATGGTGAACATTGCTGCTGTTTCGGATACAGAGCAAGACAGCGATTGCATCTTAGTCAGTTATTCAAAGACTAAACAAAATCTGACTAAAGATGAAATAGCAAAACGTAAGAAAGTTTTAGATGATACAATTGCTCCTCTTTCTTTGGTGAGAGAGAATGTTCTGCCTGTACAGAACAAACTGAATGATGAATCGTTAGATAGATTCTTGCGTGTTGTTAAAGACACTTCTAGTTTCGAAACACAAAGCGTTCTGTATTTAGAGTTTCCAAATCTGATAACAGCAAGTGATAGTGACAACAGTTTACAAATAATTGGAGGCAACTGTACCGATCACTGGCGATGCATTTTCTGTGATGGGTTCAAACTGCATGTATATGATAGCTTACCTGGCTGTACGTACAAAAAATTGGCAAAGAAAGAAAAAGATTATATTTGCAAACGTTATCCAAGAATAAACGTAAGCGATATAATATTTGAAAAAGTCCAAGTACAACCAGATAGCATATGTTGCGGAATTTATGCAGCTGCTTTTGCTACATCTGTAGTTTTAGGAGGAAATTCTTGTAAGGAGAAATATTCTAATGACGTAAAGCGCATGAGACGTCATTTTATGAATATAATTGAAAGTAACAAGCTATTACCGTTCCCTTCACAATAAATGTCGTATCATAATAAATTAGTATTTGTATAATAATATTCGATGCATTCTCTATTTGCATAATGCTATATTATTTATACACTTGGTGTGCAAATCGGAAAGACGAAAATATAATGGTTGCGTCTTACGAGAATGGGCGACGGATGGGGCCCATTCTATATATAAAATATTTGAAAAAATATTTTATATTAATATAAATATATTTTATATTATATATTTTATATATAAAGCCAGGGGCAATCTAACGTGTACTGGCATTATACGTTTCTTTTTGTTTTATTTGCACATTTTATTTGCACGTTTTATACATATGTGTATATGTCACATAATTTATTGACATTTCATTGTTTGACTAATATTATTGTCATACAAAGCCATGTGCGGGACGAATTGTCATGCAAAATGTGTGCAATAAATGTAAACATAT
>CABEGB010000084.1:0-42420 GCA_901521435.1 Crematogaster levior | reverse complement strand
ATATAACATTGTATATCTAATGTTATATATTTATTTTTATATAATAAATACAAATAAATTCAGATTCAGAATACAAACAATTACATTACATATTACACATAATTATCTTTATTTTGCATCATATGAATCCATATATATACACAAATACATATACTGTTGTAAATAATGTTGCAAATACATGCATTCATTATTTGTGTCATTATGGTGTAAAGTGTAAAATAAAGATAACTATATTCAATATGTGCAATTGTATTATATTAATTTATAAAATAATTAATTTTGTATTTATCATATGTGGCTGAAATTAAAAAAAGTATATTCTTCTTTAGTTAAACCTTTTTTTCAATTTTATAAATGTATAGTATTTATATATATATATATACATATATATATACAGGGTGTTTGATAATTCGAACGTCAACCGTAAAATGCAAGTAGAGTAGGTTAAACTGAGTAGAAAAGTCCTGTATCATTTTGCGATTTTCGTAATAATTAATGAGATATTAATTAAAGAAGATCGACCAATACGCGCGAATCTAAGCGCGCGGCGAGAAGAGACAACCCACGATTATTGTGTAGCGTTTGAGTACGCGGGGAGAAGGAACAGCCTACCGTTATTGTCTAGCATTTTAGCGCGCGGGGAGAAGGGATAGCCACAACCATTGTTACGCGATTGTTTAGGCGCGTGACAAAGCGTTGCGAGAAGCGCGTAATACTAGAATACCGCGGCGACCGCCCCGAATTGTTCTCTCGCATTGTTTTGCATCTCTCTCTCTCTCTTTCTTTCCCTCTCGGTAGGCTGTTCCTTCTCCCCGCGCATTCAAACGCTACACAATAATCGTGGGTTGTCTCTTCTCGCCGCGCGCTTAGATTCGCGCGTATTGGTCGATCTTCTTTAATTAATATCTCGTTAATTATTACGAAAATCGCAAAATGATACAGGACTTTTCTACTCAGTTTAACCTACTCTACCTGCAGTTTACGGTTGATCTTCGAATTACCAGACACCCTGTATATCTAATGTCATATACTTTTCTTCTTATTATCTGTATGTAATATAAATAAAAATAAATTGTCTATTATAAATACAATTAGATATTGAATTTAAATAATTTTTATAGTATAAACTGTATATGTATAGACTATATATGTACAGACTAAATATAGACAATTTATTTTCATTTATACATTCTGTCAAAAAAATACCGGAAATTGGTCAATAAAACACAAAATATTTATTATTCATTCAAATTTATTGTATCGCCTTCAAAGTAGGCCCCTTCCGAAATAATACACTTATACCAACGAATAATCCAATCATCAAAACATTTTTTAAACGCATTTTCCGGAATCAACTTCAGTTCTCGCCGCGAATTCTCTTTTATGTCTTCTATCGACTGAAAACGGGTGCCTCGAAGTGGTAATTTGAATTTTGGAAAGAGAAAAAAGTCAGCCGGAGTCATATCAGGTGAATACGGTGGTTGTTCGATGATATTTGTTGAGTTTTTGGCGAGAAATTCGTTCACAATGATAGCTTTGTGAGATGGTGCGTTATCGTGGTGCAAAATCCATGAGTTTTCTTTCCACAAACCTGGCCTTTTTCGACGAATTTGCTCTCTCAAACGCCGCATAATGCCCAGATAATATTCTTTATTTACCGTCTGACCTTTTGGCAAGAATTCTGAGTGCACAACATCGCGATAATCAAAGAAAACAGTCAGAGTGAGGCAAATCTTCCACCACATCTCGACCGCTTTTGAATGCACTGTACCACTCATATGCACGTGTTTTTGATAAAGTCGATTCACCGTAAGCCTTCTGTAACATTTTCAGCGATTCGGCACATGAAATTCCATTTGCAATACAAAATTTGAGACAAATTCTTTGTTCGATATTTTTATTCATTGTAAAAATCGCAAAACACACTTGAGATGAACTGGCAAAATCGAGCACTGTAAACAAACTAAATGACAGATCGCGCTCAAACTTCATGTCAGGATAGAGGACAGTTGTGCCAACTTAGCAACAAAAAGAATTTTGACAATCCTTTTAAGTGGGCTTTTTAAATGATCAATTCCCGGTACTTTTTTGACAGAATGTATTACATACAGATAAAAAGAAGAAAAGTATATGACATTAGATATATAGTGTTATATACATATTTGTCAAATTGAAACATATTTAGTTTCTATTTATTGCACGTTTGGTATATGCAAAGCCATGATATAATAAAGCTATGCACAAGATGAAATAGACATGTGCAAAGTGTCTAAGAGATATCAGATATGATAAAATATTTATTTCACATATACAGGGTGTTTGATAATTCGAACGTCAACCGTAAAATGCAAGTAGAGTAGGTTAAACTGAGTAGAAAAGTCCTGTATCATTTTGCGATTTTCGTAATAATTAATGAGATATTAATTAAAGAAGATCGACCAATACGCGCGAATCTAACCGCGCGGCGAGAAGAGACAACCCACGATTATTGTGTAGCGTTTGAGTATGCGGGGAGAAGGAACAGCCTACCGTTATTGTCTAGCATTTTAGCACGCGCGGAGAAGGGATAGCCACAACCATTGTTACGCGATTGTTTAGGCGCGTGACAAAGCATTGCGAGAAGCGCGTAATACTAGAATACCGCGGCGACCGTCCCGAATTGTTCTCTCGCATTGTTTTGCATCTCTCTCTTTCTCTTTCTCTCCCTCTCTTTCTTTCGTACGCGCGCAGCAGAGAAAACGTGCTATCGTTTCCTCACCACCTTGCGGTAGATAGCAAGGCGCATTTTTTTTATAGTGGTATCCCCAATAGGTCTAATCCACTCTCATTATTTAATGCAAAAATTATTCGAAGTGCCTTCCTCGTTCTCGTACACACAGTTCGGCCCTTCGAATAATATTGCGCGTCGCGCGATACGCCATATCCGGCGTGATGGTATTAAAAGCTGCGAGAATTGCTTCTCGCATTTCCGCTTCTGTACCACCACGCCGATGTTCGACTAAATCTTTGATATATCCCCATACAAAATAATCTAATACATTCAGATCTGGCGATCGCGGCGGCCAGATGATTGGGCCACCTCGACCCATCCACCTGTCCGGATAATGCGCGTTTAAAAATTCGCGTGCCTGTCGCGAAAAATGTGCAGGTGCCCCGTCGTGTTGGAAAATTAGTTGCGCTCTTGCGCGGAGGGGAATAGTTTCCAAAAGTACAGGCAATTGATTTTGGAGGAAATTTGCATATGCGTTTCCATTTAAACGAGGCGGTAGAAAGTAGGGACCAATCTGAAAATTACCGAAATAAATAATTTAGTGAAGCTGCAAGAAAAAAGTTTTTTAGATTACTCTGTAAATTTATTACTTACAATTTCGTTCGCCGTTATTCCTGCCCATACATTAATTGCCCAACGATACTGGAAAGCGTGTTCCCGAATGACGTGCGGGTTTTCTTCCGCCCATAATAAAAAATTACGTCTATTGAAAATACCGTTGGGCGTGAAGGTGGCCTCATCGGTCCATAGAATGCGGTCGGGAAAAGAATCATCCCGCCGACATTGTGCAAGAAACCCTGTGCATGTTTCACCGATTATTAATATTTATTAAAAATAATAGGAAAATACATTAAATAAATACCTTCACAAAAATAGATTCGTGGTTCTCGGTCTCTCGGCAAAAGTTGCTGTACTGGTTGAAAATGAAATGGATGTAATCCATTTTGGCGCAAAGTACGATACACCAAGTATCGCGAAAGACCAAGTGTCTCAGCTAAACGGCGCACACTATTTTGCGGATTCTCCTCCATCGCTGTAAGAATCCTATCCTCATAATTTACACCATGCCTTGGTGCACCGGCAGTTCGGCGATTTGGTATCAAAACTCCCGTTTCTCGTGCGCGTTGTATACACTTTAAAATCACTTCGTAATTGGGATGTCGTTCACGATTGGGAAATTGCTCCGCGTACAAACGCGCCGCAGCACGTGCATTTTTCCCGGCCATTCCATACGCGATAATCATATCCGTATATTCCACGGTAGTATAACTCATATTTTAGAATTTTTAACGACAATATTTCGTACGAAACGTAGACGTAGGAGACTGGTCAACTACTACGCGATACATAAACACAAGTCGCGACCGCCAAATCTCAATGTATTATAATCGCGGTCACGGCTTGTGTTTATGTATCGCGTAGTAGTTGACCAGTCTCCTACGTCTACGTTTCGTACGAAATATTGTCGTTAAAAATTCTAAAATATGAGTTATACTACCGTGGAATATACGGATATGATTATCGCGTATGGAATGGCCGGGAAAAATGCACGTGCTGCGGCGCGTTTGTACGCGGAGCAATTTCCCAATCGTGAACGACATCCCAATTACGAAGTGATTTTAAAGTGTATACAACGCGCACGAGAAACGGGAGTTTTGATACCAAATCGCCGAACTGCCGGTGCACCAAGGCATGGTGTAAATTATGAGGATAGGATTCTTACAGCGATGGAGGAGAATCCGCAAAATAGTGTGCGCCGTTTAGCTGAGACACTTGGTCTTTCGCGATACTTGGTGTATCGTACTTTGCGCCAAAATGGATTACATCCATTTCATTTTCAACCAGTACAGCAACTTTTGCCGAGAGACCGAGAACCACGAATCTATTTTTGTGAAGGTATTTATTTAATGTATTTTCCTATTATTTTTAATAAATATTAATAATCGGTGAAACATGCACAGGGTTTCTTGCACAATGTCGGCGGGATGATTCTTTTCCCGACCGCATTCTATGGACCGATGAGGCCACCTTCACGCCCAACGGTATTTTCAATAGACGTAATTTTTTATTATGGGCGGAAGAAAACCCGCACGTCATTCGGGAACACGCTTTCCAGTATCGTTGGGCAATTAATGTATGGGCAGGAATAACGGCGAACGAAATTGTAAGTAATAAATTTACAGAGTAATCTAAAAAACTTTTTTCTTGCAGCTTCACTAAATTATTTATTTCGGTAATTTTCAGATTGGTCCCTACTTTCTACCGCCTCGTTTAAATGGAAACGCATATGCAAATTTCCTCCAAAATCAATTGCCTGTACTTTTGGAAACTATTCCCCTCCGCGCAAGAGCGCAACTAATTTTCCAACACGACGGGGCACCTGCACATTTTTCGCGACAGGCACGCGAATTTTTAAACGCGCATTATCCGGACAGGTGGATGGGTCGAGGTGGCCCAATCATCTGGCCGCCGCGATCGCCAGATCTGAATGTATTAGATTATTTTGTATGGGGATATATCAAAGATTTAGTCGAACATCGGCGTGGTGGTACAGAAGCGGAAATGCGAGAAGCAATTCTCGCAGCTTTTAATACCATCACGCCGGATATGGCGTATCGCGCGACGCGCAATATTATTCGAAGGGCCGAACTGTGTGTACGAGAACGAGGAAGGCACTTCGAATAATTTTTGCATTAAATAATGAGAGTGGATTAGACCTATTGGGGATACCACTATAAAAAAAATGCGCCTTGCTATCTACCGCAAGGTGGTGAGGAAACGATAGCACGTTTTCTCTACTGCGCGCGTACGAAAGAAAGAGAGGGAGAGAAAGAGAAAGAGAGAGATGCAAAACAATGCGAGAGAACAATTCGGGGCGGTCGCCGCGGTATTCTAGTATTACGCGCTTCTCGCAACGCTTTGTCACGCGCCTAAACAATCGCGTAACAATGGTTGTGGCTATCCCTTCTCCCCGCGCGCTAAAATGCTAGACAATAACGGTAGGCTGTTCCTTCTCCCCGCGTACTCAAACGCTACACAATAATCGTGGATTGTCTCTTCTCGCCGCGCGCTTAGATTCGCGCGTATTGGTCGATCTTCTTTAATTAATATCTCATTAATTATTACGAAAATCGCAAAATGATACAGGACTTTTCTACTCAGTTTAACCTACTCTACTTGCATTTTACGGTTGACGTTCGAATTATCAAACACCCTGTATATATATATGTATAATATATATATATAGGGGAGAGTGGTCCTGAGTCGGCCCACTAAGCCATTTGGCCGAAAACAGAAGATAAATTATTTAATGACGCTGGCGAGTGTTTAGTTGTGTACAGCGATCGTTTTCCTACAATTCTATGTCATTTAGAAAGATGTAGGGTGGCTTTTGCAGTCGCAATGCAGTGCGGAGTGAAAAGGTGCATTTTGGAACGCGGGGTGCCGTCTTAAGACCACAGTGCCGACTTAAGACCATCTTCCCCTACATATATATATAAAATACTATACATTTATAAAATTAAAAAAAAGGTTTAACTAAAGAAAAATATACTTTTTTAAATTTCAGCCATATATGATAAATACAAAATTAATTATTTTATAAATTAATATAATACAATTACATATATTGAATATAGTTATCTTTATTTTACACTTTACACCATGACACAATGACACAAATAATGAATACAACAATATATGTAGTTATGTATGTATATTATATATGTATTATATTTTATTCATTATGATATATATATATACAGGGTGTTTGATAATTCGAACGTCAACCGTAAAATGCAAGTAGAGTAGGTTAAACTGAGTAGAAAAGTCCTGTATCATTTTGCGATTTTCGTAATAATTAATGAGATATTAATTAAAGAAGATCGACCAATACGCGCGAATCTAAGCGCGCGGCGAGAAGAGACAATCCACGATTATTGTGTAGCGTTTGAGTACGCGGGGAGAAGGAACAGCCTACCGTTATTGTCTAGCATTTTAGCGCGCGGGGAGAAGGGATAGCCACAACCATTGTTACGCGATTGTTTAGGCGCGTGACAAAGCGTTGCGAGAAGCGCGTAATACTAGAATACCGCGGCGACCGCCCCGAATTGTTCTCTCGCATTGTTTTGCATCTCTCTCTCTCTCTTTCTCTCCCTCTCGGTAGGCTGTTCCTTCTCCCCGCGTACTCAAACGCTACACAATAATCGTGGGTTGTCTCTTCTCGCCGCGCGCTTAGATTCGCGCGTATTGGTCGATCTTCTTTAATTAATATCTCATTAATTATTACGAAAATCGCAAAATGATACAGGACTTTTCTACTCAGTTTAACCTACTCTACTTGCATTTTACGGTTGACGTTCGAATTATCAAACACCCTGTATATATATATATATATATACAAAATAAATACAAATACATATATACAAAATAAAAATAATTATATAATATATTCAATATGTATATATTTTGTATTTATTATATAGAGATAAATATAAAGAAAGTATATAACATTAGATGTTTATATTATACAAAAAGGAAGGCAGTAACTGACGACAAGCCGGCACATACGATGTAAAGATAAAAGTTTAATAAATCGACGTTTCGACCACAAATTGGGTCCTTTTCAAGTACATCTACAATTATAATATAAAGGTGTAAAACAGAGATACAAAAATTACAGGTGCGATATTAATTAGATTTAGACTTACAAAATATAACGTGGAATGAGTCCAGATTACATGTATTATGATATAGATAACATTTGTCACATAAGGTTTTAATAAAAGTAAGAAACGAGTGTCTTTAGTGACTGCGTGAAACGGACTAAGCGAAATTCGGTATGTATAACGTGGCGCAAGGACAAAATTAATACACATTAAGGACAGCTGGTCTTTAGCCAACAGTATGAAGGACACACCCATACTCCCTTGTCAAACTCTTCTCTCACTTGACGTCACGGCTCTATATAACAACGTCCCCAAAGAACTTATATTTAAAGCTATCGAATCTCGTTGGTGTCACATTTCCACTGTCACTAAGTTTAACCTACAACAATTCCTTCATGCTGTTGACATGGTGCTTTCCTCCACGAGCTTTGTCTTCGGGGGATCTTTTTATGAACAAATCTTCGGCAGTCCTATGGGGTCTCCACTATCCCCTATCTTGGCAGACATTGTGATGGACGACTTAGAAACGCATTGTCTTGGACTTCTCAAGTTTAACGTCCCTGTCTACTATAGATATGTGGATGACATTCTTATGATCGCTCCCACCTCTGAGATTGACACGATCCTTACTGTTTTTAACATGTATCATCCACGCTTGAGATTCACCCATGAACTTGAGAATGATTCTTCGATCCCCTTCCTTGACACTTTAATCATCAGGGACAATAATGCACTTATAACTAATTGGTACCGTAAGCCCACTTTTTCCGCGCGTTATCTAAACTTTTACTCTAATCACCCGTTAATACATAAGAAAAACACTGTAATGAACCTTGTCGACAGAGCCATTCTTCTTTCTAATGAGAGATTTCATAAAAATAACATTAACATTGTTAAGGATATTTTACGTAACAATCTATACCCAAGTCAATTTGTCAACTATCTTATTAAACAAAGACTCAAAGCGATACATCATACACATAATAATACCCATATTTGCGTTCCTTTCGATGCAAGAGATAGCATCGTAATTCCTTTCTCTAAAGAGGTAGCAAACAGCATCGAACGGGTTCTACGAAACTCCAATATTAAAGTTCTCTATTCCGTCTTCAACAGATTAGAGATTATCATTAGGAAGGGTAAAGACACTCTTAGCATGTTTAAACAAACTGAATTAGTATATGAAATAGACTGCTCTAACTGCAACGCGTGCTACATTGGGCAGACAAAACGACACCTTATAACTCGACTTAAGGAACATCGCGATAACATTAAAAAACAGGACGTTTACCTTTCCGTCGTCAGTAAACATAGACTCTCTCTTGACCATGACTTCGACTGGGACAACCCTAAGATTTTACACAAAGAGACTAACACAAAGAAAAGAGAGATAGCGGAGATGCTGTTTATTAAAAATAGTAATTCCGCTATTAACTCTCAAAAAGATACAGAAAATTTGACGGCAATTTATGATGGTCTTATCAACATGTTACATACTTCTTGACATAAATTACTCGACACTTTTTGACTCTTAATATTTTTGACTCGCCTCTCACACCTATACTTGTTAATTTGTTTTTCATTTTAATTCTCATCCTTTATTGCTGACGACTTCTCTTTACGTTTCATTTTTGTCTCAACCTTCACTTATTTACTTCCCACATTTTAGATCATTGACCCGTTATCCGTGTTCCTTGACATTATTATTTTTTGATATTTTATTTTACTTATTTATTATTAATTTTGTCCTTGCGCCACGTTATACATACCGAATTTCGCTTAGTCCGTTTCACGCAGTCACTAAAGACACTCGTTTCTTACTTTTATTAAAACCTTATGTGACAAATGTTATCTATATCATAATACATGTAATCTGGACTCATTCCACGTTATATTTTGTAAGTCTAAATCTAATTAATATCGCACCTGTAATTTTTGTATCTCTGTTTTACACCTTTATATTATAATTGTAGATGTACTTGAAAAGGACCCAATTTGTGGTCGAAACGTCGATTTATTAAACTTTTATCTTTACATCGTATGTGCCGGCTTGTCGTCAGTTACTGCCTTCCTTTTTGTATTTTATCACCGGCAAAGAAAAGAATTCTGAACTTTATATTATATACACATTTTTCAAGTGTAAGCGTTTTGCTCAGCCTTGCGACAAAATTTTGATCGAGAAAAAAAGTCGTTTCTTTATAATCATTTGAAACGACACATGTACAGAGAATACGCATTAGTGTGTACTATTATAACACAAGAAATATCTCTCAGCGAGCGAACTAAAGAAACAGTAAGGAGCGAGCAAGACAGTAATAAGAGCGAGACAGTAATAGGAGAGAGCGAGAGGGGCATAGCTGGCAGAGAAAACTCGAAAGATCGAGTCTTTCCTTCCACGCTGTTATTCCCCTCTCGCTCGCTCTCATTGCTGTCTCGCTCGCTCTTATTGTCGTCTCGCTCGCTCTTATTGCTGTCTCGCTCGCTCGTACTACTGTCTTGCTCATTCCTATTGCTATCTCGCTCACTCTCATACCGACTGTGTCGGTAACATTTTTATTAGTTCCTTCAAGGCGGCGCTCAAAATCGCGCATGAGTTCGCCGATGACTCCAGCATCCCCTTAATGATATTTTTTTAACAACTTACCATCATTTAATTTAATTTATCATTTTTTTTTAAATTAATGTAAAACAAGTTTTTAATTTTTTTCACAGAATTGCCGACAAGAGACATCAAGAAAAATTTTTCAATTGGTAAAACGGACGGGTAAGTTAATTTTTTTTATTTTCAACGGCTGCTGTGCGGCGATACAGAGGTGCTGTGCGCCTATAAAAATCGGTTGCTGTGCGCCGATACAGAGGTGCTGTGCGCCTATAAAAATCGGTTGCTGTGCGCCTATAAAAATCGGTTGCTGTGCGCCGATACAAAGGTGCTGTGCGCCTATAAAAATCGGTTGCTATGCGCCGATACAAAGGTGCTGTGCGCCTGTAGAAACCGGCTGCTGTGCGCCGATACAGAGTTGCGTTTATAATAAAACTGTTGTACGCAAACACACAGACACACCTGGTCATCAGATTCGAATCAATATTAGTGGATATAAGATTTTTTCAAAGTTTATATAAAGTTATATAAAGTTATTGTTTTCGATATATACATACATATTTATATACATATATATTTAAAATGTTTATAGAACCAAACAAACAAAAAGAATTAATGCCTAAAGAAAGAAATATAATTATTCAGGGCGATTGGTTAACTGACATTCATATGGATCATTTCGATCATCTTTTACAAAATTGTTCAGATTATAGACTTGTCGAAACTTGGCGTGTGCAATGTCTTGATACAATTCAACCTATGCCAGTTGATGAAAAGCACATACAAATATTGCATAGTTCATCAGGTCCATATGATGGACATTGGGTGTGCAGTTATTATAACAGAAAGAACATATTCATTTATGATTCATTAAATTCGAAGAAACTACATAAGCATCACGAACAATTCTTGAAAAGATTATTTCCAACATACGACTTTAAAAAGTACCCTGTTAAGTTTCCAACCGTACAGCATCAACCAAATAGTAACGATTGCGGTGTTTTTGCAATAGCTTTTGCAATTTCATTATTATTTAATATCAAACCTGAAAAAGTGAAATATGATCATAGTTTAATGCGTTCACATTTGATAAAAATTTTTGAGTCTAATGTAATCGAACATTTTCCACAGGATTCACGATATAGTGCTCAAAAAGTACTTCCATTAGCAGTAATTAAAGCGAGAGAAACTGAAGCAAAACGTATACATAAGATACGTCAATATAAAACAATCTATGCAAACAAAAAACAAGATTTAATTAACAATCAAATAAGTCCTACAAAAAATTTAAAAAATACGCGAGCTAAAAAACGACATCAATATCAACAAAATTTAGAAAATAATCGCGCTAAAAAACGACAGCGATATGAACAAGATTTAGAAAACAATCGCGCTAAAAAACGACAGCGATATGAACAAGATTTAGAAAACAATCGTGCAAAAAAACGGTGTAGATATAATGAAAATTTAGAAGATGAGCGCATTAAGAAACAAAATCAATATAATAAAGATATAGAAAGTAATCGTGCTAAGGTCCGATATCAATATAATAAAGATGTAGAAAATAATCGTGCTAAGGTCCGATATCGATATAATAAAGATATAGAAAATAATCGTGCTAAGGTCCGATATCGATATAATAAAGATATAGAAAATAATCGTGCTAAGGTTCGATATCGATATAATAAAAATAAAGAAAATAAGCGCACTAAGAAACGAGATCTGTATAAACAAAATATTGTAAAAGAACGTGCACAAAAACGTAAACGTTATTTTAAAAATTCTCAACGTGAGCAAGATAGACAAACAAAATTAGATCGTGATCGCAAATGGCTTTACAATAAACGATATTATCAGAAAAATAAAAAATCTGTACTTGCAATAAAAAATCACAATGTTAAACAAGAAATTATAAAAAAATATGAAAAGTTTTGGTCGAAAAATACCATAAAACTTCGTTATTCTTTAGAAACATTTATACAAAATATTGTTAGGAAGCTCACTATTAAAGGTCATATTGAAAAACGATTAAAAGCTGAAAAAATCGTACGCTGGTGTATGCATGTTAGAAAAAGTTATATTCGTAATATATACAAGATGTTAGCTCTGATTAAAAAGAAAACGGAAACGAGTTTGACTCAAATTGCAAAATGTTTCACAGATGAAGAAAAATTAGATGCGTTATGTGGCGAATCTAGCCATACAGCCTCATCTGAAAATTATTTTATTGATTCTGCATATCACCATATAGCTCCAAAAGAAACTTTGGTAATAAATGCAGAAGATAAAGTAACAAATCTACCATTAATAAAATCTGCATTGGAACCTTTGGCGATGAATGCAGAAGGAAAAGTAGTAAACATACTACCGTTAATAGAAACAGAAACAAAAAAATCATGGTCGTGCAATTTTTCATGTAAAACTGACGATCCAATTTTAATTAGCCGTTATAAGAAATTTCTCGAAACTATAAATATATGTACTTTAAAGAATATACCCAAATTGATCGAAAATATTCATAAATGTACTATGAAAACTTCCAGTGAAAAATTGGGCCATACTCGTAGCTGCCATATTGATTTAACACTTTGCGAAGGACTGTTTCTCCCGGTTCAACTATTATCGCCTCATTTTCCACGAGTGAGATATATTAAGCGTTTAATTTATCAGCTTACAGATTTTTATCGAAAAATCAATAATCTGGATGAAGCATTAACTCATGCTGATTTAAATACATTAAATGAAATTGTAACTTCTGCCGAAGAAAAAGCAGATATATACAAACAACAACAGACAGATACAATTTTGAGTAATGATGATATTATTTCTAAATATCATCAAGCGTTTAAAGCTTTGGTTAAACGGTCAACAGACACACCACGATATGTTTGCATATCATGTGAAAGATTATGTTATAAGAGAAATGTTTCTCAAGTAAATATTCTTGGAGAACAAATAAATAGTGATAGTTGGAAAGATTTAATGGCACGTATACAACAAAAAGAAAATAATGTGCAATATATATGTATTTATTGTGTAGGCAAATTTCGTAAAGGCTTAATGCCTGCGTTTTGCATTTTGAATAATCTCTTTACACAAGATGTGCCCGAAGTAATATCCTCTCTTAACACATTTGAAAAAATTCTTATACAGAGAGCCAAAGCGTTTCAAACTGTTGTCAAAATGGGAACTGTTATTAATAAAAAATTACCTCAAAGGCAAATGATACAAAAAGTTAAAGGCAGAATATTCCATTTGCCACTTCCGTTACAAGAGACATTGAAGAAATTATGCTTGGATACTGATCCAATAAATATTAATAATGAATTATATATCTTAGTTAGAAGTATCCCAACCAAATCAAAGATTATTTGGGAAGAGATGGTTAATGTTACAAAAGTTTTTAATGCTTTGATATGGTTAAAGGACCACAATTTTTTGTACTCTAAAATTATACTACCAAATGATCAAAATAAATTAAACATATATTGTTCGCGAGCGAACGAAGGGCTCCGCTCAGCCCTTACCACGCTGCATTGCATCGCCTATGTTGCATGGCCTGTGCAACATGGGTGGTGTAATGCAGCACCAACATACGTGGAGAGTAGCGGCAGTGATGTGTGTTACATCGCACACATTACTGTCGTTGCTCTCCATTCACGCTGCACGCGGGACTTATGTCCCAATCGCAATACGTCACAGAACTTAGCCGCGCTCACGCGGAGCGCGCTCAAGTAGCGAGACGGCGGCGCTACCGCTGTCTCAAATTCAAAACGCCTTAGTCATCGTCCCCAATTCGGTATTTTTAATTATATTTCTGTAAATGTATTTATTTAGACTTTTCCGAGCTTTTCTGGAGTGTTCTTTTCATGTCGTCATATCCTTCAAGAGGAAGTGACGACAGGAAGGAACATTCCAGAAAAGCACAGTATAAAAACGGAAGCAGAGTGGGGACGAGGGCCAGTCTGCTTAGATACGTTCGAGTACGACCCGCATTTTTCACAGTTATAATTTCGCACACGCATTATTTCGGATAAGCGCATTTTATCCGAGTTCGGCGGTTTTCGTGACAGCAAAGTCGCATTCTTTGCTGCGTTCAATACGCGCGTCGCTTTGGAGTCGCTTGCTCCACGCGTTCGCGAACTCCGCGCTTGCACACGCCTCGAGTGCTTTCCTTCGGGTATCGCGTTCCTCGTGGACTCGCATTGTCCACGCTGTGCGCCGCGACCTGAAAGTGCTCGTGTGAGAAAAACTGTATATACTTCTGTAAATAGATCTTACTTTATTCTGACTGTGCCGTTCACATTGACGTTTAAATATACTTTGTTATTTTTCTGTGTTCAAAAACTTGCGTGTGAATTATTTTGTGTGTGCGTGTACGTTTTCTCCTAACGGCTCCATTCCGTACCGAACATTTTGGTCCTTCGAGCCGGATTTCCGTCCTGGGAACCGGCAGTGCGTGTACGCTCGTGTGCGGTAAGATCGACCAGTATCTAAAATCAAAATGGAGCCGTTAATTGTTGCTCAACAGGAGATTTCCGGGCGTATCGCGCGTACGCTTGAAAACCTTAAAAAAGCGGGCGCAGCCAAGATCAGTGGGCCGCTGATCGCGACCACGCTTCGACTGCTCGATAGTAAGTGGTCAAAGTTTGAAGAGCAGCACGAACGGATGCGCAGCTTGTACTGGGCCGAGCTGAAGAATCACGATTATTACGTGCAAGATTACTATGGTAAGGTGGAAGACGTCTATATCCAACAGCGGACCGCGTTGTTGGAGCTCGAGGCTTCCAAGGTCTCGCGACCAGAGAACGGGCAGCAAGCAGAGCAGCCCGCTCCTCCCCGCACCACCTTACCTCGGATTCAGCTACCAAGCTTCTCCGGGAACTACGAGGACTGGCCGTCCTTCCGGGACCTCTTCCGGTCCTTGATCGTCAACGATCCGTCGATCTCAGACGTCACCAGGCTGCACTACCTGAAGACGAGCCTGCAAGGGGAAGCGGAGTCTTTAGTGAGAAGTCTGCCGACAACAGAGACGAATTTTAGTCGTGCGTGGACAACGCTCGTGGAATTCTATGAGAATACTCGCCTGTTGGTGCGGTCGTACTATGCAGCATATACGGCGCTGCCAAAGATCAAGACGGAATCGCCAACGGAATTGCGCAAGCTCTTCCACGCGATGTCGAGTACAGTCGGCTCGCTGGAGAGTATCGGGCGCCCCATCTCGAGCAGTGAGGACCTCTTCGTGTTCCTCACTGTCGAGATGCTCGACCCCCGCTCGCGGCGCGAGTGGGAGAATGCCGTCGGAGGCACCACGGATCCGCCGACGTATGCCGAGCTGCGACAGTTTCTCGAAAAAAGATTACATACCCTGGACGCGATGCAGCCTTCCAGGGTGGAAACAACAAACTCCGCGCGCTCTCACCACGTGAAGCAGGAGGCCGCCAGAGAAGATCACGCCGAGCGGAGGAAGGAGCGGTGCACCTTGTGCGAGAAAGACCACTTCCTCATGGTCTGCGACGTGTTCCGAGGGAAGGCGGCGGTGGACAGACGTCGCTTCGTCGAGGAGGCCCGGCTCTGCTGCAATTGCTTGGGCAAGCATGGTGTTGGTGAGTGCCAGTCGAAACGAAATTGCGCCGTTTGCGAGGGTCGGCACCACTCCGCGCTCCATGACGCGTACTCACCCTCTGTGAGCGTTGCGGGATCCGGGGATGTGCGAACGTCCCATAGTGCCCGACGCGAACTGGGGGAGCGCATTGCGGTCCTGCTGGCCACCGCAAGGATCACCGTGCGTGACCAGCACGGCGGACTTCATTCCGCGAGAGCCCTGATCGACCAGGGCTCAGAAGTGACGATCGTGACAGAGGCCCTGGTCCAACGGCTGCGACTTCCTCGCATCCGCACGCCCGTGACTGTCTTCGGCGTGGGCGGACAGCAGACGGGCGTGGCGCGCGGACAGGTGCGGTTGAACGTTTGCTCGCGTCGTGAGGACTGCCCGATCGCCGTTACCGCGCTCGTGCTCCCGCGGTTGACGGTGTACGCCGGCATCGACAGCGTGGCCGTCCGGGATTGGCCTCATCTCCGCGACGTGGAATTGGCGGATCCGGACTTTGCGTCGGCAGATCGCATCGACGTGCTTCTCGGCGCCGACGTGTACGCCAAAATTCTCGGTCCTGGTGTCCGTCGCGGAGGGCCTCGCGATCCCATTGCGCAGCAGACGAGCCTCGGATGGATCGTCTCCGGGGCGGTGGACGCGGCCGCTCCTCTCTCTCCCGTCGCGCACCACTGTTCAGCGCGACGCGGAACCGGAGCTGTCCACACGGTTAGCGCGGGGCACCTCGTTACGGCACACGGCATTGCCGGAACCCACCCCGTTCATCGACGACGAAGGAGGGCTGCAGGTCGGCGGTCATCTGAGGCACGCGGTGCTGGCCTACAACAGGAAGCGCCTACTCATCCTGCCCAGGGGCTCCGCATACACTCGGCTGGTGACCGACGCCAGCCACGCAAAGGCTCTCCACGGCGGAGGGCAGCAGACGCTGGGTCTGCTGCACCAGCGGCTCTGGGTGCCGGTCGGGCAGATCACCGTCGAGGGCCGCACTTAACACTGCCTACGGTGCGTGCTATGGCGGGCGGCGACACCCCAACGGCTCTTGGGACCGCCGACGCCTGCCTCAACTCGCGGCCGAACGCTCCCTTGTCCGACGATCCGGACGCCGTCGCCGCGTTCACTCCCGGGCACTTCCGTGTCGGCACTGCGTTGCTGGCGGTCCCGGAACCGACACTCGCGGAAGTGTCGGTCAAGCGCCGTTCGCGTTGGCAGCATGTCCGGATGCTGCGGGACCACCTTTGGCGTCGGTGGTCCCAAGAATGTCTCCACCGTTTGGCCGAACGCCCGAAATGGCGAACGACGGTAAAACTCGCGTATCGGTCAGCTGTGTCTCGTGCGCACCGAGATCACCTCACCGGCCCGGTGGCCGTTAGCACACATTACGGCGGTTCACCCGGGCGACGACGGCCACGTACGAGTGGTCGAGTTGAGAACCGCGACGACTACACTAACGCGGCCACACGCGAAAATAGTATTTCTACCGGTGGAATCGGGCACCGGTCTTGGCGCACGCGGCACAGCTGATCTAAGCACGAATACCACACGCGAAACCACTCGCGTAATGCGACGCGAAGCACGGCACGCGGCGAGCACGTGCTTCGCGAAATCCGCCTGCACCACGCGGGTGCTACTCTCTACGCCGTGCGCGACACCACACCGCGGCTCGCGCGGCACTTAGCCGCGAACGCCACGCGCTTCGCGCGCTCGCCGCGCGCGATGCAAAATTGCTAATTGTTTCGTCCGGTAAAATTACCGGAGGCGGGCGGAATGTTCGCGAGCGAACGAAGGGCTCCGCTCAGCCCTTACCACGCTGCATTGCATCGCCTATGTTGCATGGCCTGTGCAACATGGGTGGTGTAATGCAGCACCAACATACGTGGAGAGTAGCGGCAGTGATGTGTGTTACATCGCACACATTACTGTCGTTGCTCTCCATTCACGCTGCACGCGGGACTTATGTCCCAATCGCAATACGTCACAGAACTTAGCCGCGCTCACGCGGAGCGCGCTCAAGTAGCGAGACGGCGGCGCTACCGCTGTCTCAAATTCAAAACGCCTTAGTCATCGTCCCCAATTCGGTATTTTTAATTATATTTCTGTAAATGTATTTATTTAGACTTTTCCGAGCTTTTCTGGAGTGTTCTTTTCATGTCGTCATATCCTTCAAGAGGAAGTGACGACAGGAAGGAACATTCCAGAAAAGCACAGTATAAAAACGGAAGCAGAGTGGGGACGAGGGCCAGTCTGCTTAGATACGTTCGAGTACGACCCGCATTTTTTCACAGTTATAATTTCGCACACGCATTATTTCGGATAAGCGCATTTTATCCGAGTTCGGCGGTTTTCGTGACAGCAAAGTCGCATTCTTTGCTGCGTTCAATACGCGCGTCGCTTTGGAGTCGCTTGCTCCACGCGTTCGCGAACTCCGCGCTTGCACACGCCTCGAGTGCTTTCCTTCGGGTATCGCGTTCCTCGTGGACTCGCATTGTCCACGCTGTGCGCCGCGACCTGAAAGTGCTCGTGTGAGAAAAACTGTATATACTTCTGTAAATAGATCTTACTTTATTCTGACTGTGCCGTTCACATTGACGTTTAAATATACTTTGTTATTTTTCTGTGTTCAAAAACTTGCGTGTGAATTATTTTGTGTGTGCGTGTACGTTTTCTCCTAACGGCTCCATTCCGTACCGAACAATTATGAAGAATATACTATTTATCCTTTATATGAAAAGAAAGCAAATAAAACTTCAACAGAATTGTATCAAATGATAAAAATTGAGAATGCAGCTTTGGATAATCGTGAAAAAAATTTAGATTTAATGTGTTTTCCAGATTTATATCCTTTTGGTATTAATGGACAACGTGAAATTAGAAAAGTCAAACTTCATGACCATGAATTTATTAAATGTCGTTTGACATCTAAACATCCACAGTATAGATTAAACCAACAATACTTATTTTATTTATTGAATGATGCGAATATTCGTCAGTTAAAACGGGGAATTTATCATAAATTGAACATAACTAATCCTCAAGTTCGGTATACAGCAGCGGAGTATTTAGAAGCATTGTTGAAAGAACAGTTGGAATCTGATCTAACAACAATATTTTCAACACTTCGAAATACGGAGCAATATTGGCATAAACCGAGAAGTAATTTAAGGTGTATGACGCAGCATTACGGGCCTGCAACATGGTTTTTAACACTAAGTCCGAGTGAATGGTTATGGGAAGATTTAGGTGAATATATTCGTGAAGTAAATGGATGGCATGATACTTCTTTATCTGTTACTTGTTGCTAAAGATCCTGTATCAACATCTAGGTTCCTCGATAATAAGTTTCGAGCAATGTTCGATTTTATTTGCTCCAAAGATCAGCCAATTGGCGAAGTAACACACTATTTTTGGCGACGAGAATACCAAGGTAGAGGTATACAACATTTCCACTTATTAATTTGGATTAAAAATGCACCAATTTTTGGTGAATCTACTGTTGAGGAAGTCTCCAAATTTATTTTACAATATCTAAGTTGCAGATTACCAGATAAAAATATTTCGCCATTATTGTACAAACGTGTTGATACGCATCAGCGACATAAACATAATGATTATTGTCTTCGCTCTAAAAAAGTAGGACGTAAAGTTATTCGTCGATGTCGTTTTGGATTTCCTCGTCCCGAAACTGAAACTTTTAACATGAGAGATGTGGCAACTTCGATAGCAGGTAGGAAACAATTAAAACATGAAAGTAGGTTGTATGATCTTCCTCGAACAGAGAGTGAAGTTAATATCAATGATTATAATCCTGTTCTACTTACTGCATGGGAAGGTAATATGGATATACAATTTATTGGAGAAAAATCATCACTGCTTACCTGGTACATTACAAAATATATTAATAAAGCGGGAAAATGTGAGTTGTCTGAGTCTATTCTTAAGACTGAAAATAATGATAATAATAATAAGAAGAAATTAGTGAGTCATCTTTGGAATATAAGTATGCGATTTGTGAATAATAGAGAATGTGGAGCTCTTGAAGCTGCTGATACGTTGCTAGGCATTCCTTTGTACGGAACTGATCGAAATACAACTATCAGATGGTTAGATGTTAACCAAATACGACGTAAAAGATTAAAAAACTATAAGGAAATTGAAGCTCTTGATCCTGAATCTACAGATCTTTTATCCGTCTTTAAGAGATGATTTTTATCCACATAGACCAAATGGATTAGAAAATATATCTCTTCATGAATTTGCACAGTGGTATGACGTATCCAAAATTAAACCGAAAAATAAGTATGTTGAATATTATAAAATAGGTGATAATAAATATCTTAAACGACGACAGCGTGGATATCTTATTAATCATTATAAACATAATGTTAATACACAGCCGGAAAATTATTTTTTTGTGTTATTACTTATGTTTAAACCATGGCGAAAATTAAATGATCTTAAAAACGGAGGCGATACTTATGTTGAATCGTTTCACAAAGAAAAATTACATCTTGTAGAAGCGTTACAATATCATGAAAAATTAGAAGAATTACAAAAAGCTTTTGAAACTGCAAAACAGTTAGTTCAGCAATGCTTAGATGACAATTTACAAAAACAACAGTCTCAGGATGATCCTGAAAATCCGATAGGTGTTCAAAATATAGAGGCTGGTGAAGCAATGCAAGATTTTAAAGATCTTGGTGATAAAGCAGTTCGAGAAATCGATATATCTAAAATGATAGAAAAATTAAATGTGGATCAAAAACGTGTATTCGATAAAGTTATCAATACTGTAGAATCAGATAAATCAGTATTACGATTATATGTTAGTGGAGAAGGTGGTACTGGAAAAAGTTTCTTAATCAAGACGATTACATGCTGGATAAAACAAAATTTCAACAAAAATACTGCTGTAGCAGCACCTACTGGTATAGCAGCTTTTAATATAGATGGTTTGACAATCCATAGATTGCTTCAATTACCTGTTGAACATGGTTATAATCTTAAGTATAAGCAACTATCTAATCATGTATTAGAAGTTTTACGAACAGAGCTTAAAGATGTTATTTTTTTTATAATTGATGAAGTGTCAATGATATCTATAATTTGACTTTAATGTATAAACATCGATTGTCTCAAATATTTGACACTACAGATTGGGATGATGGTTGGTTTGGTCAAAAACACATTCTTTTATTCGGAGATTTGCTTCAACTGCCTCCCGTACGCGATGATCCTATTTTTAAACATTTATCAGATGAAAAAATTGCTAAATATCTAACTTCCATAGATGCGGTCAATTTATGGACTACATTATTTGACTATGATGAGTTGACAATCAATATGCGTCAGCAAGGAGATAACTCTTATCGTGAATTATTGTCGAGAATTCGTATGGGTTTATTAACAAAATCTGATTGTAAGATTCTCGAAAGTAAAAAGATTTGTTTTAAAGGTGATTCCTTTGAATCTAGACTAAACGAGTTATGCAATTTTATTAACAACCTATCATCAGACATCGTTTGTTTACTGCCCACTTGTCACATGTGTGATGTTCTCAATGATGCAATGTTAAGTCGCATTGCTTCTAAAGAAATAATATTAATCGCTGAAGATAAAATTGAGTGTACTTCATATGTAAAAAAGAAAGTATTAAAAGTATTATCAAATAATGATGATGATAATTCTAGAACAGCAGGGCTTTCGAAAAAAATTATAATTAAAATTGGAGCGAAAATTATGATACGGCGTAATATTGATGTTAAATTGGGTCTTGTAAATGGTACAATTGCTAAAGTGGTTTCAATTGTACAAGATGATAATTACGTAGAAAAAATTAAAATTCTTTTACCATCAAATTTAGAATATTTAATTGAAAGAGTAAGTGTTAAATTTGAGGTGGTAGATAGAGCGTATGTTGTCAGAAAACAATTCCCAATATGTTTGAGTTACGGTATCACTATACATAAAAGCCAAGGATTGAGTCTGCAAAATGCTATTATGGATATTGGTAATTCTGTGTTTAATTGTGGCCAAACTTATGTTGCATTATCGCGACTAACATCTCTAGAAGGATTACATTTAATTAACTTCGACCCTTCATCGGTAAATGCTAGCGAAGATGCAATTATTGAATATAATCGTCTAAAACAGATATACAAATCAAAAGCAGAAATGATTACTATGTCAAAGGAACGGCATTATAAAGTGAAAGATGTCGTATGGGTGTTATCAAAAGTAGTTGCTTCTGTTCAAAAATCAAGTTTAGATCAAAATGTTCGACACAATACTGCTTGGATCATGCGCGGTTTTCAAAATATGGACAAGGTTTCATGCTATGCGAATTCAGTATTACAATGTTTATTGAATTTAAGTGCCATTAGACAGCAATTGTCCAATTGTGATGAATCAGATGATTTTACGTACATTAATGCATCGATATGAAAATGGGGTATGTAATTTAAATACATATGCAATAAGACAATGTTTAGGAAAATGTTTTTCAAGTCCTGTAAAACGAAATGCATCTGATTTTTTTATAGCTCTTTGTGAAAAATATGAATGTATAAAAAGTTTATTGAGGCATCAAATAACTTCTATTAGACGATGTAAAACTTGTGATAATACAAAAACTAGTGTTAATAATAATATTATAATTTCTATTCCTATTAATAACTTGAAGAAGAAAAGTTATAATCTTAATGATTTATTAAATACATTTTCAAATTGGTGTCAGTCGCATAATGAATCGTGTGAATATTGTACTGGAAACGATATAATGTTCAAAAATGAAATAATATTGACAAAAGAGATAATTGTTATTCGTTTAATATTTTCATCACAAGATAATCAATTAATGAAAACGACACACGACTTTAATTTGAGTGCTATTCCAACAACGAAAGTATTAATAGATGGAAAGTTATACCAAAAAATATCATAAATGAAAAGGTCAAGCCATGTTCAAAAATAAACCCTCAAGAATTTGAATTTTTACAAATTTAAATGATTATCTAATAATATATCACCATGAAAAGTAACTGATATATTTACAAGGTGCCAGTTCAAAGTAAACATATATAAAGTGTATATTAACTAAATAAATTAATAAAATAAATAATATAATAAATTTAATAATATATTACCACGAAAAATAACTGATATGTTATTCAAGGTGCAAATTCAAAATGAACATACATACATAAGGTGTATATAAGTAAAATTGATTAAAATTTGACTCTAAGTGAAAGTACATAAGTGATATGTTATTCTTAGTGCACAAAATATAAAAACCGTTTATTGAAGTTTGATTTGAAATTTATACAAGCCTGGACAATGAAAAATAGTTGCTTGTAATTCCAGAGTACTAATTTGTTAATGACTCGGAAAAAGAACATGGCGGCCTGCTCTCAAAAAACTTCGATGCGTTTCTCAGTATCCACTTAGGAATAATAATAATACTTACATTCCGATTCATCCGACACAACTTGTCTCTGACTATTCAATAAGTAGTACTGTTAAATATCAATCACATATATCACCCTGCCCAGAGAGAGAGAGAGAGAGAGAGAGAGAGAGAGAGAGAGAGAGAGAGAGCTAATGCAAATATTTAAATTAATCATTATCAAAACACTGTTACATTTTATACATGCACTTTAAGAAGCATCTCACTTACTTTTCAGAGTCAAATTGTGATAAATTCTGTATCTATATTTTAACGATATTTATTTTGCATTTGTATCTTGAATAATTAATATCCGATTTTTTTTATTACGTTGTATGTTACGTCAGATAATCACTAACCTTTTTAAGCGTGTAGCTTCTTTGTACTTGATATAAGAACTTTTTTATTTATGAATTTTGGATTTATTTAATATTTACCCGTTTCAAGCAATAAGACAACACTTTTTGACCATAAATTACTCGCTGAAAATACGGTATAACAAATTTAAAATTGGAAATTCATATGAAAATTCGAAATTTTACTACAGAAAGGTTGGAGATTTTTAATCTAAACCATTTTCATAACTCTTTCATTTTAATTATTTATTCCATCCATCGAAAGTTTTTTGAGAGCAGGCCGCCATGTTCTTTTTCCGAGTCATTAACAAATTAGTACTCTGGAATTACAAGCAACTATTTTTCATTGTCCAGGCTTGTATAAATTTCAAATCAAACTTCAATAAACGGCTTTTATATTTTGTGCACTAAGAATAACATATCACTTATGTACTTTCACTTAGAGTCAAATTTTAATCAATTTTACTTATATACACCTTATGTATGTATGTTCATTTTGAATTTGCACCTTGAATAACATATCAGTTATTTTTCGTGGTAATATATTATTAAATTTATTATATTATTTATTTTATTAATTTATTTAGTTAATATACACTTTATATATGTTTACTTTGAACTGGCACCTTGTAAATATATCAGTTACTTTTCATGGTGATATATTATTAGATAATCATTTAAATTTGTAAAAATTCAAATTCTTGAGGGTTTATTTTTGAACATGGCTTGACCTTTTCATTTATGATATTTTTTGGGATATCACTTACTTTTTAGAGTACAGATATATGAATCAATTGATGCAAAAAAAACGCAAAGTTTAAAAAAAGTTATGCTATTTGCAATATGCAATTGCGTATTTTTCTTTAACTATAAATTTACCCCATAAGAAACCTTAATTAACGACACAGGTCCCGTATTTTTGCGATGCACCGTTTCCAAGACGTTAAATTTCACCCTCAAGGGGTGGTTTTTGAAAATTTTTAATAAATGATAAATTGACCCCATAAAAAATCTTAATTAACGGCACAAGTATCATATTTTTGCAACGCACTGTTTCCGAGACATTAAATTTCACCCCCAAGGGGTGGTTTTTGAAAATTTTTTATGAATGGTAAATTAACCCCAGAAGAAACCTTAATTAATAACACAGATCCCGTATTTTTGCGATGCACTGTTTCCAAAATATTAAATTTCACGCCCAAGGGGTAATTTTTGAAAATTTTTAATGGTAAATTGACCCCATAAGAAACCTGAATTAACGACACATGTCTCATATTTTTGCAATGCACCATTTTCGAGATATTAAATTTTACCCCCAAGGGGTGGTTTTTGAAAATTTTTAATAAATGATAAATACACCAGAAAGGGTGTGAGAGAGTGAGAGGGGGTGAAAAATGATGAAAAAGTGTAAGAAAAACAAAAAAAATGAAAAAATAGAGAAGGGGTGGGGAGGGATGGAAGGGGGGCGTGGTGAGAAAGGGAAATGAGGGGAGGGGAGGGTGAGTGGAAGTTGGGGGAGGTGTGAGTGAAAGGTAAGAGAGAAGAGAAGTACATACATGACTGCGGACAGAGAACAATTTTTCATGAAAAACATCACTTTTTGACCGTTTGTATATCCAGAACGGCTTGACCGATTTTTTTTTTTTTTTGGCTTAACTTACTCGTGGCGATGCCACCTTTCAGAATATGCTACATGCATTTCAAAATTTTTTATATTTTAATAGTTCTGTACCCCAAAAAATCGATTCTAAACTTTCTGGATAAGAGACTAGTAGCGTCCAAAATTTTGAACATGGCCGGAGACGCTACCGCGTCTCCTGATAAATTTTTGTTACTAAATATCTGTACCTGTATCGTTAATTAAGGTTTCTTATTGAAGTTAATTTACTGTTCAATAAAAATTTTCCACCACTTATAAAAAATTTTCAAAAACCACCCTTCAGTGGTGAAATTTAATATCTCAAAAACGGTACACCGCAAAAATACAAGACCTGTGTTGTTAGTAAAGTTTCTTATGGAGTTAATTTACTGTTCAATAAAAATTTTCAAAAACCACCCCTTGAGGGTGAAATTTGATATCTCAAAAACGGTGCATTATAAAAATATGAGACATGTGCCGTTAATTAAGGTTTCTTATAGGGTCAATTTACCATTTATTAGAAATTTTCAAAAACCACCCCTTGGGCATGAAATTTAATGCTGGATTTTTACAGAAATTCAGCAGATCAGTCAACAGCGTGATCAACAGATTACATAATTTTCAGTTTAACAGAAAAAAATATTGCCAGCACAGACGCACGCGAGCAATCCAGCAGATAAAATAGCATCATGTGCCGCTGGTTTAATATATTGTATACATATAACACGCGCAAAGATCCAAAGAGAAATACAATCATAATCTGTCACATGTATCACGCTTAACCATGACAAGCTTTTATCGATTTGAAGTAACGCGCACAGCACAGAGCATCGAGATAACCAATCAGCATCGCGGAAAAGTGACAACAATACTTGCGAAAATCGATATAACATAGACTTTTTAAGAATGGATACTTACATTAGAACGAAAGATTAAGCGATAAATTCAGTTAGCATAAATTTTATTATTATACATATTATTACAAACAAAATACACCACAGAGGTATTTATATTTGTTGCGGATTGGGATAAAGTCGCCGCGTTCGATCAATCGAGGATTTGAGAGTTCCGCGGAAAATTTATGTGTAAGCGCTACCCATGGGTCTGGCGCGGCAGCACCTCGCAGTGGGCTCCGCGGTAGAGAATTTTCGGCCAATTAACGCGTCTCGTGTGTGAGCGTCGCGGGCACGCGGTCGATAGCGTGATCGAAGCCAGTGGCACAGTGGCCATGAGAGCAAGGGGCTCGTGATACGAGTCACGTTGACAGGGTTCGCGTAACTGCGTAACAAGTACGCGAACGTTCACCGTGACGGAGAAGACGGAGTATCGCGCGGTGCTCCATTACAACAACCGATTCGGTGAGGCGGAAATTAGCTGGGTTTCGATCGCAACGCTATCGGCGGGGTGTCCGCGACGAATTCGCTGGTATTCGTTATGCGCACACTGTGCACGTGAACGAAGAGTGAGACGTATGTCGTGCGCTCACGTCTTCAGTGCATGTGTGCATTGGAACTCAACCAGTTTAAACTTGTCGTAAACTGCTTATGTCGTGCGTTTACGTATTCATTGCCTGTGTGCTTTGGAACTCAACCGGTTCAAAATTGTTGTAACTTGCTCATGGCGTGCGTTTTCGTCTTCAGTGCATGTGTGCATTGGATCTGACGCAGTTCAAAATTGTTGTAAACTGCGTATGCGACTATTCGAGACATCGAAATCGCTGGACAAGATTATTGTGACTCGTGCGCGCTCACGATATTCTGTAACGGTCGTCCTTAAGAGGACATTCTTGTTGTTGATCACGCTGTAAAGCCGTGCTGCTCGTAAGCGAAATTGTCGGTGCGGCCAAGGACAAGTGCGCTGATTCCAAACAAGCTGTTTGGGACGAACTTGGCTCCGAAGCGAGCATTCTTCTGGGCAACGTTTTGACTTAAAAACAGGCGTCCGATACCGACGGTTATATTGTCGAGCTAGGTGTACAGCGATTGGTTTCAGGACTATATATATATCGAACTGCTCGTGCATCGTCCATATAATCTTTAGGTTTGTAGCATAAATAAATAGTGACTTGTGAGTGTCAATCAGTCTTGGACGTTCCTTCTTACTTCCGCTCCGTGCATAATTCACCAACTCTCAACGCACACTGGTGCGTGACCACCCGATGCTAAAATACAGTCCACTCATTCAATTTATCCTGGTGTCTATCTTCCATAATTTCAACGATATTCCGTTCGACAAGATCAATTTAAAGGAAAGGAGGCGGCGCGCGAGACGCGGCATTACAAACCCGAGCATGCTCGTTCGTCGCAGCTTCGCGTCGGATCGCGATTCAAATCGTGAGTCCGCAACATTTGGTCCTTCGAGCCGGATGTAAGAGTGATAACGAGTTGAGAAGTGACAGACTCAAGTGAGAAACAAGGTGATACTGCAAGTGCAATTTAAATCCAACGACATTCAACAGTATCAGTGTAGTCAAGGAGACTGACAGTTCTATCCGTGAAAAGCTAAATTGATTTAATTCATTGCCAAAATGGAAGACGCGCTCGCGAATCAACAAACTGTTTTCTATTCAGTTGCTCGAGCTCTCGACAACTTTAAGAAAATTGGTCGGGCTAACTTGACGGCCGCGAAGATTCGTTCGCGCATGACGAGCTTGCAAGACACGTGGGCGCAGGGAGTGCGCAATCACGCAAAACTACTCCAACTTGCTCCAGAGGAGAAGCAAGCCTCGATTCACTACTTCAAAAAGGAAACCTTCGCCGTCCACGAGGATCTCTATCAATCAACATTGGATTATATGAACGAGTGCTTGGAGGAGCTGGTTCCAGTCGTGAGTCGTGACACATCTCTCAACACTTCGTTCGCGCAAACAGACTCTGTGGCCTTGTCGTTAAAACATCTCCCTCCGATCAAATTGCCGCCGTTTACCGGTAAGAGTGAAGAGTGGGAGACTTTTCGCGATCGCTTTCAATCGCTTATCATAGACAATCGCGAACTGTCGAATTTCAGTCGCATGCATTTTCTTGTCTCGAGTCTGACAGGCTCAGCTCGCGATGCGATAGCCGGTATTAAGGTTACCGCGGATAACTTCACGGTTGCGTGGAAGGCGTTGACCGCGCGTTTTGAAAATAAGCGACGGTTAATTGAGACTCACGTTTCGAGTTTATATAATCTGCCGAAGATGACGCGTGAGTCAGCTGCCGAACTTCACGCATTACGCGATAAATCGGAACAAGCGATCTCATCGCTGCAACGTCTTAATCGTTCTTCAGACGATATAGTTAGCGACATTTTAGTCTATTTCATCTCTCAAAAATTCGACCCAGCCACGCGTCGTGCGTGGAAGTTAAAGTCAAGCGATAATGAGAATCCGCCGACATATAAAGAATTGTTACGCTTTATTTCGTTGCGCGCCCTCGCATTAGAGGAACTCCATCCTCGCGATAATGAGAAGCCAAAGTCACACGCGAAGGTGACTAGCGCTACGGCGACTGCATCATCTAATATAGTGTGTCCAATGTGCAAGCAGTCGCACATTTTCTCGAGGTGTCCACAGTTTGTAGCAAAGAGTCCGACTCAGCGACGTGATTTGGTTAAGAAATTTCGACGGTGTTATAATTGCTTGAGTGACAAACACATGTCGATTAATTGTAAAAGTAACTTTACACGTCGAACTTGTAGTAAACGACATCATTCCATGATTCATCTTGATTCGGACTTATTGCAACAAACCACAAATGCGACGAATACGTCACAAGCGACCGACGTCACCGAAGGCGTACCGAACGTCGCGGCACTCTCATCCGTTACGATGACAACCGCGCCGACTCCGGTCGTCTTATCCACTGCAAAGGTGATTTTGCGAGCGCCTTCTGGACGCTCATTGGTTGTCAGAGCCTTGATTGACGGTGGGTCAGAGCTCACATTCGTCACGGAGCGCGTCGCTCAAATATTACGTCTCAAGCGTATACGAACGCTCACTTCAACGTCGGGAATTAGTTGCGCCGATACCGGTACATGCCGATCCGCAGCTTTGATTCACATCACCCCTCGCAACAAACCGAAACCAATGTTCACCACGATTGCCTATATTATGAAGGCATTAACAAAGTATGCTTCCAGAAGCGCTTCGCGAGCACAGGATTGGAAACACATTTCCAATCTGGAGTTGGCCGATGATGATCCTACTGGATCCACACCGATTGATCTCATCATAGGGTCCGACTTATATAACCACGTGCTTGTTAACGTACGTAACGGACCGCTCGGTCAACCAGGTGCGATTGAATCGCATTTCGGATGGATTCTCTCTGGAACAATTTCCACCCCAAATCACGTTACGCAACACTCTCATGTGGTAACTTCAGCTCTAGTGATTCCGCATGACGAGGATACGAATCGCGTCGTGCACTCAGCTCAGTTAAATCACTGTCACAGTGTCGTCGCTCATTGTTGTGCTCTCGAAAAGCAATTGTTTAAATTCTGGGAGGCAGAGGAAACACCTCAATCAACCGAAATGTCTCCAGAGGACGAGCAATGCGAGGAACATTTTAGACAAACGCATTCGAGAACAGCGGATGGAAGATATGTCGTGTGTCTACCGTTCCGAGAAGGTCCACCCATTAAAATCGGTGAATCTCGCGAAATTGCCGTGCGTCGACTTTCCTCATTAATTCGGAAAATTAATAATCAACCCGCGATTAAGCAGGAGTATTCCGAGTTCATGAGCGACTACGCGCAGTTAAATCATATGAAAGCCGTCGCGCCGGTCGACTCGGCCAACGCACAGATAGTGTATTTACCTCATCATCCAGTCATTCGAGCAGCTAGTTCGACAACTCGATTGAGAGTCGTGTTCGATACATCGTGCACAACCTCCAACGGTACTTCGCTTAATTCGCATATGCTAACCGGGCCTAAGCTGCAATCAGATTTGCAATCAGTTTTATTACGCTGGTGACAACACAGATACGTTTATTCCGCAGACATCGCGAAAATGTATAGACAAATATTGGTCGACTCGCGAGATAGAGATTACCAACGCATACTGTGGATAGACGAGAATTCTAATATTCAAGAATATCAACTCCTTACAGTAACATACGGTACGGCTTCAGCTCCGTTCTTGGCTCTTCGAGTCATTAATCAGTTAAACGAGGATGAGGGAAACTCGTTTCCGCTAGCATCTGCAGTGTTGCGCGAAAACCTTTATGTGGACGACGTCCTGTTTGGAGCAGAGGATATCCCTCTCCTTAAGCAGGCCCGAGATCAAGTTCGCGAATTGCTAAAACGTGGTGGATTCGATCTTCGCAAATGGGCGAGTAACAAGCCGGAGTTACTATCGGATATTCCATCGGAGAATCATGGGCTAGCACAGCCTAAAATATTTGAAACTGACAACAATCTAAAGGTTCTCGGTATTTTTTGGAATCCGACGCACGATAGTTTCCAGTTTCAAGTGGAGTTACCACAGATTCTTCCTTCTACGAAACGAACGATCCTCTCCACTATAACCAAGCTATTCGATCCACTCGGATGGGTCACACCCGTGGTTCTTAAAGCGAAAGTTTTCATGCAGAAATTGTGGCGAAAAGGTAGGATGGGATGAACGTCTCTCGGAAGATCTCTTATCACTATGGAGAGCGATTTATGAATCACTTCCTTACATTAAAAACATGAAACTTGTTCGCTGGATTGGATGCGACTCAGATACAGAATGCATCGAATTACACGGGTTCGCGGATGCATCCCAAGAAGCTTACGCCACAGTAGTTTTCCTGAGGGTTACAACATTATCCGGTCACATAACTGTTTCACTCCTCGCCGGGCGATCCAAAGTCGCGCCCATCAAACCGCTGACAATCCCTCGGCTAGAACTGTCAGCAGCGGTTCTATTGGCGCGCTTAATCGAGTTTATAAGAAAATCTCTTCATCTCACGAAAATTCCAGTCCATTGCTGGACAGATTCGAGTATTGTGCTTGCTTGGTTAAACAAGCACCCATCTCATTGGAAAACTTTTGTTGCTCATCGCGTAGCAGAGATCCAAACTCGATTGCCTGACGGCATTTGGCATCATGTCAGTACACACGAGAACCCCGCGGACTGTGCATCTCGCAGTTTACTCGGCACAGAATTGAACGCCTTTGACATGTGGTGGCGCGGACCTTCGTGGTTAAGTCTTCATCAGGAAGATTGGCCCACCTTTGCAATATCGCCGATAGACGAAAAGCAGTTAGAAGCAAAATCGTGTCAAGTGCATCAAGTTAACGCTGATGAGCCGTGGGATCTCGCTACTCGATATTCATGGTGGTCGAAATTAATACGTATTACCGCATACATTTACCGTTTCGTACGAGGATGTAGAAAGAAATACACAATAGAGTCGAACAATAGTTCTCAGTCGCACGCGCTCACTACAGTCGAATTCAACGAAGCTCGAAACTTTTGGTTGAAATCCATTCAGTCAGAACTGTTCAAAAACGAACTCCATAATTTTAAATCAAACAAACCGTTGTCAACTCACAGTTCTATTCTTTCACTAAATCCGTTCCTGGATTTAGACGGTCTAATTCGCGTTGGGGGGCGATTAGAACACTCTTCATTATCGTTTCAGTCCAAACATCCGATTTTGCTAGCTGATCATACGATCACTACGATGATCATTCGTTACATGCACATCGTATCTCTCCACGCCGGTCTTCAATCCACTCTTTCGAAGATCCGCCAAGAGTTCTGGATTCTACGAGCGAGGAATCACGTGAAATCGATTATCCACAAGTGCGTCGCATGTACTCGAGAAAAGGCTCGATTAGCTGACCAACTGATGGGCCAGCTACCTACTAGTCGCGTTTCAGCGCCCTCTAGAGCGTTCCTACACAGCGGTGTTGACTACGCCGGACCAGTGTTCACACGTGCTTCAGCTGGCCGAGGAGTTACCTCACGAAAGGCCTATATAGCACTCTTCATTTGTTTAGCCACACGCGCTATTCATCTCGAACTGGTCAGTGACTACTCGACTTCTGCCTTTCTCAACGCTTTTCAAAGATTTTGTGCGCGAAGTGGACTACCAGAAGTCATGTATTCGGACAATGGTACCACGTTCGCCGGAGCGGATAAGGAGTTATCGCGAGCGTATCGCGACACTCAAAGCGATGTCAACTTTCTCAACTTTATCGTGTCAGATAACATAACATGGATTTTTATCCCTCCCCACGCTCCACACTTCGGTGGATTGTGGGAGGCAGAGGTTAAAAGTGTTAAACACCACCTTCGTCGTGTCGTAGGAACTCACACTCTCACCTTCGAGGAATTTACTACCATGCTTTGTAGAGTTGAAGCATGCCTTAATTCAAGGCCTCTTTGTTCATTGACTGATTCGATTGACGACTTCGAATTTCCTCACTCCGGGGCATTTCTTAATCGGATCGGCAATTACAATCAATCCGGAACCTTCTGTTCTGCAAATCAACGAGAGTAGACTGTCACGGTGGCAATTGTTGCGACAGATCGCGGAGCGTTTCTGGAAGCATTGGCAGACTGACTACATTAATACACTTCAACAGCGAACTAAGTGGCGAAAAGCAAAGCCTCCAATCCGAATTGGTTCCATGGTTCTCATTCAAAACCCTCTCCTTCCTCCATGCAAATGGGAACTAGGACGTGTGATCCGCTGTCAACCGGGCTCTGATAGATTAATTCGCGTTGTCTCTATCAAAACTGCGAACTCGGAATACAAACGCCCCATAACGAAGTTGTGCGTGCTTCCAATTGATATTGAATCTAGCGGTTCTATCAAGGAACAAGCTAGAGGATCAAGCAATTGATGACCCTTCAGATTCCAAGAAGTTCTGCGATAATAATTATGATTACTTTACAGTTTCATGTAACAAGTAATTTAAGTTTATGTTCATTAGTTTAAGTCAATGCGTGCAAGTTTAGTCGCCAAGGCGGGCGGCGCTTGCAATCATAAGTTTAAGGTTGTGCGATTGAGTACAGATAGCGGATGCTGTGGTTTACGCGATCTGCGTTAAGTGTTCCAATCCGTTTGTGATAATAACAGTGATCTATTATAAGTTAATTCTAAGTCAATATTCGCGGATGTTTCGTGGCTACATTTTCAATTTGGTGTGCTCGAGTTACATTCGGAGGTTGTACGCGATTGTTTCGCTTATTGTGGGGAATCGAGCGTGGCGAACGATCACATTTGGTCAAGTGTCATTCGGCAACCTCACTCACAAGGGAGTGGGCGATGCCTCTTTGTATGAAGTTGTTTCGAAATTAAAATTTCGAGGCGGGCGGTATGTTGCGGATTGGGATAAAGTCGCCGCGTTCGATCAATCGAGGATTTGAGAGTTCCGCGGAAAATTTATGTGTAAGCGCTACCCATGGGTCTGGCGCGGCAGCACCTCGCAGTGGGCTCCGCGGTAGAGAATTTTCGGCCAATTAACGCGCCTCGTGTGTGAGCGTCGCGGGCACGCGGTCGATAGCGTGATCGAAGCCAGTGGCACAGTGGCCATGAGAGCAAGGGGCTCGTGATACGAGTCACGTTGACAGGGTTCGCGTAACTGCGTAACAAGTACGCGAACGTTCACCGTGACGGAGAAGACGGAGTATCGCGCGGTGCTCCATTACAACAACCGATTCGGTGAGGCGGAAATTAGCTGGGTTTCGATCGCAACGCTATCGGCGGGGTGTCCGCGACGAATTCGCTGGTATTCGTTATGCGCACACTGTGCACGTGAACGAAGAGTGAGACGTATGTCGTGCGCTCACGTCTTCAGTGCATGTGTGCATTGGAACTCAACCAGTTTAAACTTGTCGTAAACTGTTTATGTCGTGCGTTTACGTATTCATTGCCTGTGTGCTTTGGAACTCAACCGGTTCAAAATTGTTGTAACTTGCTCATGGCGTGCGGTTTCGTCTTCAGTGCATGTGTGCATTGGATCTGACGCAGTTCCAAATTGTTGTAAACTGCGTATGCGACTATTCGAGACATCGAAGTCGCTGGACAAGATTATTGTGACTTGTGCGCGCTCACGATATTCTGTAACGGTCGTCCTTAAGAGGACATTCTTGTTGTTGATCACGCTGTAAAACCGTGCTGCTCGTACGCGAAATTGTCGGTGCGGCCAAGGACAAGTGCGCTGATTCCAAACAAGCTGTTTGGGACGAACTTGGCTCCGAAGCGAGCATTCTTCTGGGCAACGTTTTGACTTAAAAACAGGCGTCCGATACCGACGGTTATATGTCGAGCTAGGTGTACAGCGATTGGTTTCAGGACTATATATCGAACTGCTCGTGCATCGTCCATATAATCTTTAGGTTTGTAGCATAAATAAATCGTGACTTGTGAGTGTCAATCAGTCTTGGACGTTCCTTCTTACTTCGGCTCCGTGCATAATTCACCAACTCTCAACGCACACTGGTGCGTGACCACCCGATGCTAAAATACAGTCCACTCATTCAATTTATCCTGGTGTCTATCTTCCATAATTTCAACGATATTCCGTTCGACAAGATCAATTTAAAGGAAAGGAGGCGGCGCGCGAGACGCGGCATTACAAACCCGGGCATGCTCGTTCGTCGCAGCTTCGCGTCGGATCGCGATTCAAATCGTGAGTCCGCAACAATATTCATATATTTTACACGGAAAAATATATTTAAATTCAAATTACACATTTACAATTTTTTTAAAGGAATATATAATTTTATTAATTTATTCTTGACCATTAATTAAAATTTTAATTAATTTAAGTTTATTTTATTAAAATAATAATTAAAAATTTAGGTAGTTTAAATAAAATATTAATTTGTAGGATTAATATAAAAATTTAAATTATCTTAAATTATTATTATAAATATTATTTATTTTTAATAGTTTTAGTATTTATATTAATATTTTATTTAAGATTATATATTAAAGATTATGTCTATATTAATAATCATTAGACCTAATTTACTTAGAATTTTATTTGGATGAGATGGATTAGGATTAATTTCTTATCGTTTAGTATAGAGAGATCAAAAATTGAGAAAATATTTATTATCACTTTCAATTTTGTTTATTAGGTTTATTTAAAAACTTAGAATTTTTTGAAGTTAAAGGACAATGTTATAAATTTTACTTAGTAAGTAAATTGAATATTTTATTAAATATCTACATTAGAACGAAAGATTAAGCGATAAATTCAATTAACATAAATTTTATTATTATATAAATTATTATACAAATGGAATATTTTACACTAGTGTATTTGAAAATT
This sequence comes from Crematogaster levior, assembly GCA_901521435.1. Lineage (NCBI taxonomy): Eukaryota > Metazoa > Arthropoda > Insecta > Hymenoptera > Formicidae > Crematogaster > Crematogaster levior. The sequence goes on along the minus strand of CABEGB010000084.1, from coordinate 7,080 downwards.
CTTAATAAATGGTAAATTAACTCCAGAAACCTTAATTAACGAAATAGATCCCGTATTTTTGCGATGCACCGTTTTTGAGATATTAAATTTCACCCCTAAGAAGTGGTTTTTGAAAATTTCTAATAAATGGTAAATTGACCCCATAAGAAACCTTAATTAACGGCACATGTCTCATATTTTTACAATGCACCGTTTCCCAGATATTAAATTTTACCCCCAAGGGGTGGTTTTTGAAAATTTTTATTGAGTAGTAAATTAACCCCATAAGAAATGTTAATTAACGACACAGATACCGTATTTTTTCAATGTACCGTTTTCGAGATATTAAATTTCACCCTCAAGGGGTGGTTTTGGAAAATTTTTAATAAATGGTAAATTGACTCTACAAGAAACATTAATTAACGACACAGGTCCCGTATTTTTGCGATGCATCGTTTCCGAGATATTAAATTTTTCCCCCAAGGGGTGGTTTTTGAAAATTTTTAATAAATGGGAAATTGACCCCATAAGAAATCTTAATTAACGGCACATGTCTCATATTTTTGCAACGCACCGTTCCCGAGATATTAAATTTCACCCTCAAGGGGTGGTTTTTGAAAATTTTTAATAAATGGTAAATACACCAGAGAGGGTGTGAGAGAGTGAGAGGGGGTGAAAGATGATGAAAAAGTATGAGATAGAGCGAAAAAATGAAAAAATAGAGGGGGGAGGGGAGGGGAGGAAGGGGGCATGGGGAAAAAGGGGGATGAGGGGTGGGGAGGGTGAATGGAAGTTGGGGGAGGTGTGAGTGAAAGGTAAGAAAGAAGAGCAGTGTACATATGACTGCTGACAGAGAAGAAAATTTTTCATGAACACATCAATTTTTGACCGTTTGTATGTCCAGAACGGCTTGACCGATTTTTTTTTTTTTTGGCTTAATTTACTCGTGGCGATGCCACCTTTCAGAATATGCTACATGCATTTCAAAATTTTTTATATTTTAATAGTTCTGTACCCCCAAAAAATCGATTCTAAACTTTCTGGATAAGAGACTAGTAGCGTCCAAAATTTTGAACATGGCCGAAGACGCTACCGCGTCTCCTGATAAAGTGATGAATGCTATATTTTACTATGGTTCAAATATCGATGTAGGTCATTATATAAGTATACTAGCATGCCCTGTCTCGGCTTCGCTCGAGATAATAATGTGACCGAAATCATACGTATTAGAAGTGAATTATTCGATAGATATCATAATTTCGGTCACACTATTATCTCGAGCGAAGCCGAGACAGAGCATGCTAGTGATTTATATTTTTTTTTGTTTTATGTATTTTATTTTTATGTACTTTTTTTTTATTTGTGTTACATTTCTTTATTTACATCTTTTATTTTAAGGCTTTTTAAATTTATAATTTTTTTTTACTTTTTAATTTTCCATTTTTTACCTTAATGCTTCACTATACACTATGTTAGCAGTGGTATTTGTAGATGGCAATAAAACATATTGATTTTCAGGAGATCCTACTCGAGAAAGTGCAACATATAATTGGCCATGAGAAAAGCACTCTTTTCTTAGATCGATGCCAACCATTGAAAAAGTTTGTCCCTGGGATTTATTTATTGTAAGGGCAAATGATATCTTTACAGGAAACTGTAACCTTTTGAAAGATATAGGCAAATCCGTCGGTATCATCGGGATCCGCGGAATGTGAGCGAGCTGTCCGGCCGCGGGGCCGGTGATGATAGTAGCTACAATCACATTGTCTCGCAATTCCTTTATCAAAAGTCTTGTCCCATTACACATATTGAGAGGGCTTAAATTTCTCAATAGCATAATGGGAGTACCTTCTTTTAATTTCAGTTTGTGGGGTGGCAAGCCGGCAGGATTGAGAGAATTTAAAAATTCTTGAGGGTAGTGCACTGTATCTTCGATGTTGCACACGGTGTCAATAGATTTGTAACATTTAAAATCACCGGGTACTTTTTCCATAATCATTTTGTTTATTTCATTTACTGAGTCGTTTCTCGGTGACACTATTGCCCTCGAACAGAGCCAATTGAAATTTCTTTCTGTAAGATTTTCGATGTTGGGATAGATTGTTTCTACCAGTATTTCTAGAGTGTGAACAGTTTGAGCCAATTCATTATCCAATAATACTTGGGGGCTATTTGCAATTGGAGATGGTAATTTTCCGTCGCCAAGTTTAAGTATTTTTTGTGAAAAATTGCCATCGTGGTTATTACTTAAATGTGCTCTCATATTCGTGCGCAAATTGAGTGTTTCAATAGATAACCACAAAGGTGATGATTTGAGGCACGCTTTAATAACGTCGGCACGTGTACCTTTTATTATAACCGGTAGTGTTTGCCGAAAGTCTCCAGCTAAAACAAAAGTTACGCCCCCCATAATATTGCCAGAGTTTCTAATGTCTTTTAATGTGCGGTCCACTGCTTCTACATGAGCTCTATGGCTCATGGTGCACTCATCCCAAATAATCAGTGACGTATCCTGTAAAAGTTTTCCCAATGGACCATTTTTGCGGATTGAACATACGGACTGTTGTTCTAGAGACACAGCCAACGGTAATTTAAAGGTAGAGTGAGCAGTTTTCCCATCATTTAATAGGGTTGCAGCAATTCCGGAAGACGCCACTGCCAGTGCTTTTTTTCCAGATTGTTGTACTTTTGCCAATACTAAATTGGCAAGAAAGGTTTTACCTGTTCCGCCAGGCGCGTCCAAAAAAAATAGTCGACCACTGTTATTTTCCACACTTTCAATTATAGCATCGAACGCTATTTTTTGATCTGCCACCAACTTGGGTACATTTGAGTTGACAAATACTGACAACTCGTTAACATCATATGCACGGTACGGTATGGCATCAATTACATTTTGTGAGCGATTCGGAGAAGGTAATCCAAAGTCTCTTAAATTTTTATCGTTCAATTCCAAAAGTTTGTTTTCAATCTGTATCAAGCCTTCGTTATATACATCATAATCCTGACCTCGTTGTTGTTGTTGGGCTATATGTCTTATGTCTTGACACAAATCGTCTTTAAAAGTGTCCCATAATTTGAGAGGTTCCGAGGGGAAACAAAATAATAATATCACCACAAACAACTCTCTCAGCTTTAACAGACATTGGGAAATTGAAGCTTCTCTCAAAGTAATTTCCCATTGGTTATCATTTTCCAGCAAACCTCTATCTCGGCAAGCGGCTTGGTAAGTTTCTTTAATAACTCCGTCAACGGTTTTTAAGTCCTGGAACGATGTTGGGCCACGTACATGGTGAAGTAGTATCCTGAGGTAAAAACACTCTGACTGGGAAGGATGAACACTGTACACTCTTCCCAATGCCGCATCTTTTTTTATACCAGGATGTCCAACTACGTCTTGGCCACGTTTCCTTCTAGAAAATTTATTGTTAGCCCATGTAATAATGAGGCACTTCGTGATAGAGTAGTGTTTTAGCAAATTCATCACTGTTGCACAGGTCAAAAAACGCCGTGAGTGTCGTTTTTGGTGGATTATCCACTATATTTTGCATATTTTCCGCTGAGAAGTATACTCGTTGTCCATTCTCTAAGTGTACCGCTAAATGCACTACGGTAGGGTGTCTGTCATGTATAGGAAACTCCAATAACCTCCACACTGCTTCAGATGTACTGATGTACCGGCCGTTCAAATATTTTTCAACCTCGTCGTGAGCGTTTCTGACACTGAAAGTTGCTTGATCCGATCCTTTGTTGATGTATTTACAAATGTATTTTATTGCTTGCACAGAATGACAGTATTCTACGTTAATGTGCGCGTTGAAAGATCGACACAATATTGGGGAATATGGAACGATCCATCTGTTGTCTATGTTAACCGTTCGCCCTCGGACATTTAAGATAGCGACCTGCCCTCCGTTGTTGATGTCGCGTCGTCGATAAACGGGATATCCATCCTCACCGGTATGGGTTTCAGTTACGAAACGTCGTGGATATTTTTTCGAACATACGCCATTTTTCATGCACGGTGAAGTCAAATTTTCTTCCCCACATGGCCCATGTACCATATTTTTTGTGACTATTCCAAATAATACTGGGTCTTCGTCTTTATTAGGCAGTTCGGCAACTATTATTTCATCAATTTCATCGGGCTGTATTTTCGAGTCCAGCCACAATAACATATGACAATGCGGCAACCCTCTTTTTTACCACTCAACAGTAAGCATATAACATTTAACCGATCCAAAAATCGCGTCTTTTGTTAATATTTTTATCATCTTTTTCATTTTTAAGTGAAACACTCGAGCAATAATGTCATGCCGATCGAAAGACCGCTGACCGGGAAAAAGTTCCTGCTTTATTTCTTCCCATTCCGGATTACAGGTGAAAGTTACAAAAAGATCTGGCCTTCCATAATTGCGCACATATGTCATAGCATCTTGCGTCTTTTCGTGGAGATACCTTGGAGACCCAGTGAATGATGACGGCAAGATGACGTGCTGTCCGATATTGGCGGCATTTACGCTTGCGTCTTGGTTCAAAGAATTCCTCAAATGAATATAATTATCCACTCTAAGTTTTTGTTGGTTTCGGCAAATAAAATTTAACCTTTCTGAAATCATCTTCGCCATCATATCCACACAATACTGATTAAACAAATCTTTGTAATAATGCAGTGCATTAAAACAGTTGGTCCTAATCATTAAACGGTATGCATAATACTGCATGCATGACACAGTCTTATTTCTTAAGGAATCCTGTTGAGGAATCGTTAAATAATATCCGTCATCTCCTGATACAAACATTAGCGGATATTGTAACGGATCATATGCGCGGTGTAATTCCGACACTCGTTTTAGCTGTCCGTCTCTACCATGCAGTACTATATCCCTGGGTCCTTTTTCTTCATCGACCAAGAGAACGGCCACTTCATTTACGGAAGGAGCGTTATATCTGCCCCGGTGTTCTGTCTGAGGTGTGCGATCAGAGTGAATAATTAATTTTAAACTCTCTGAGGTGTTGAGTTCGATACTATGTTTAAAACTTCGTATGTATACGTTATGGCTATTCAACACGGTCTGCAATTCGTTGATCAAATCTAGTTTTAGCATGGGGGCCATGTTTGATCGCAATGATAGTTGGTCAGCATCTGAAATAAAATATATCTGCAAAAATTGTGGGCTTTGTCCTGATGCCGGTAGCAGGCTTCCTATGAGATGATAAACTTGTCCTTCTACTTTAAAGGTGGGCATAAAATTTCCCTCTTTAATTTCCTTTGCCCCAAAGGAAGTCATCTGGAATAGGCTATTGTATCTACGTACGTTATTTAAAAAATGCGCGGATAAGGTGTGATTATTTGTCAATAGGCTTTTTATTGGTTCTGGTGGCTCTTCAATATTAGGAAGAATAACTTTTCCAGACGCGCAACACATACCGTTCGTTTCATCAGTCCATTTTTTAGCAAAACATTTAGGACAAATCTTATTCATTGCTCCGATTTGGATGCTGTTCTGATGAGCATAATCAATTTGTGGATCGTAGCTGAATGCCGATCTATTACTATGGGCTAAAATTCTATTGCGCGTTCTAGTTGTTAACGACTGTTGTCTATCTCTTTGTGCCATAAGCCGCTGCGAGCGTTCGGCGCTAGATTCCCGTGCACGCGTTCGCGAGTTTCTAACTCTATTTTCAGCAAGGCGCTGCGAGCGTTCGGCGCTCGATTGTCGTTGGTATACCTGCGATGATCTCGCATTCTGTTCTGCAAGACGAAGTGAACGTTCGGCGCTATATTCCCTAGTGCGTGCTCTTGAGATTCTGTCTCTATTTTCAGCTAGGCGCTGCGAACGTTCGGCTTGTCTGGCCCGCGACTGCGATACGTACTCTCTCTAACTTGCGAGACGATCTGAATTTTCAGAAGAAGATTCTCCGATACGACGTATTTTTGCTAATCTCGCTTGGGAACTATTTCGAGATAGCTGCGACCTCTTTTTTCTAGGCATATTGTTGGTTTTTTTTTTAAATCAGAAAATAAAAATAAACAGTGTACATACGTAAATTAAGTTAGGAAAGGTTTAAGTAGGTAGTCCTGAAAAGAACTTTTGATAAATTCTTACTAAAAAGTGTGAGAAGACTATAAAAAATATATAGAAAAGGTTGAATAAAATAATTTATAAGTAGTTCTGAAAAGAACTTTTTAGCTGGAAGGTTTAAATAGTTCTGAAAAGAACTTTTGACAATGAGTACTTAAGTAGTTCTGAAAAGAACTAAAAAAGTACTAAAACAGTAAATATAATTACTCAATGTCGGGTGCGTCCGCTGCGTAGGAAGCCGACCGCGCGACTGAGCCGCGCGGCTACCAGGTAGCCGCGTGGGGCGGGGAGAGGGGAGAGGGGCGTGCACATCTATGAAATAGGTAGCTGCTACCTATTTCATAGATGTGCACGCCCCTCTCCCGCACTTCGGTGCCGACCCCTCCGTGCTATACCGGCGGCGGCGCGGCGGCGTTAATTTTTCAATTAATTTTGTTTTGATTGACATTTTAAATTCGTAATATCTTTTGAATGGAATGTCCGATTTGAATAAACTAAAAGGTAATTTACAGGTATTGAAACAGTCTTGCTTAGGAAATGTTATATTTGGATAAGGATCAATGCAAAAATATGGATAACTTGGTCTGATTTTGGACGGAATTTCTATTAACTTTTAAAATGTTAAAAAGTAGTTATAGTGACATAACTACAATAGTTAGACATATACTATCGTGACATTTTTTGTAGATATTGATATGTTCTATAATATTGTATAACATTTTTTTGTTCTATCATCAATAGTTTTCGCAGCGCATGCGATGAAAGACATTTTATGGCAATTTTTTTTACACCTTGGGTTACATTATTGTAGTTTTAGTAAGGATCCTTATTTTTTTCTTGTAATTAATATAGCCTATATTGATCAGTGATAATGTAGCATTGAAATGGTGAAAGAATTTTTGAAATCGGTCCAGTAATTTTTAAGCCAATTCGTTACAAACATACACACAAAAATACAAATCTTTCCTCTTTATAATATTAGTATAGACAGTGGATTTGCTTATGCTGCGGATAG
>CABEGB010000083.1:0-61971 GCA_901521435.1 Crematogaster levior | reverse complement strand
ACGGCTTCGTGCGCGCCTTAAAGTCGCACAGAGTACACGCGTGAAGCTGCGTGGGTTCATCGTGGATCTCCATGTGCCTAGAAAGATACGCACCGGTCTTGAAGCCCTTGGAGCAGATTGTGCACTTGTGCGGCCGTGAGTTGCTGTGCTTGAACATGTGACTAGTGAGCTTGCTCTTGCGGTCAAACGTGATGTAACAAATCTCACAGATATGCGACTTTTTCTTTGGGCTAGTTGTGTGCTTGTTGCCGGATCGCGTTTTCGACAGTTCTTTATGTCGTTTTCTGAAATCCAACGGAGCATCATCCAAATCGTCCAAATCGTCATCCAGACCATCGATGACGATTTTATTTCTCTTTCTGGTCTCAACGCGATTCTGATTTTTCTCAACACGATTATCCTTCTCTTTCAGTCCTTCATCTTCTTTCAACTCAACTTTGAAACTACTTTCCTCGGTGGGCGGCGGTTCTTTCATCATAAACACGCTCAATGACTTTGGGATGCGAAAATAATCGTCTTCCAGTTTTACTATCAGAAAAGTTGGCGAGAGCGGATCTAGTTGATTGTACCTAAAAAAATTATAAAAATTGTCAGTCGATTTTTATTCGTCAGCGTAATGGGGATATGATCGTGCTGATTGCACGCGAGCATGCATTGGTGCAACTTCAGCTAAAAGTTTCGGTAAAGAAAAGGCACAGGCTAAATTTCCATAAAAATAACTTTTCTCCACTGCTTACAAATATTTTCTTATAGTTGAGTATTTCTTATTATTCTAATAATTTTAGAATTTACTTATAACAATAAATAAATAAGTTAATTGATGACCTTTAGTTAAATTAACTTACTTATAAAAATTATCACATTAATATAAACTTTATAATATGATGTATGATCATTTAAATTCTATGTAATGCATTTATTTTCATTAAAAAATTAAATTTTTGTGTATAACTAAAATTAAATGCATAATGATTAATAAAATATATGTATATTAATCATGCACTGTATATTATACACTGTATATTATAAAAATAAAATCTAAAAATTAAAAATGTACAAAATTGAAATTCCGTCCTTAGAATAGCATGTATTTCACACTTTTAGCCAGAAAATGCGTGCATCACTATGTTATAAAAATTATCTTCATAATATAGAAAAAGATGGTATCTAAAAAAATTATTATCCGTAAGAAGAGATAAAAACAGATTACACTTCTAATTCTCTATAGTTCTATGATTACAAATATATGGCAAAAAATATTTTGTTAAAAGAAAATCCAATGCTCAAATGCTCTATCTATACTTTATATTTTACAATAACCTCTGACTGTATTTACATAATAATATTAATATCGAGTAAACAAAAATTATTAAAAAACATCGACATTAATCATAATATGTAATACATTACTTGGTTAGTTCCCCCCTCCTTTTTGGATAATAATTTTAAAGTCTATTGTGATATTGATATTAAATAATCGATATGTATCTTAAAAGTACATCTGCATTTTTATATATTCACTTCTATATAATAATAAAAAAAAATAAGATTAAACTAAACAATCGTAAAACATTCTAAATAAGTTACATTTTCGAAACGGATGGCGATAACAATAATCCATGATGATCCTTTCGACGCTTCGTCAGATATAAATTGCTGTCAGATATCAATTGCTCATGTCAGTTCATGAGCCGATTTGAGAAGGTAGATAAAGATCATTTTGCTTTATATTTATTCCATATTATGATGTTGCAATACTCTATCTTTGAACACATTCTGATAATGAAAGATTAGTAAATGATCGTTCAACTGAATCTACATTATAATCTTCCTCCAACAGATAAATTTAGCACTTTTTGCAAGTTTATCCTCTTGAGGAATTTCAAGTATCTTGTAATCTCAGAGACAAATTTACTAAAGGAATGACTGTACGCATAAGGATATCATATCTCAAATTTTTTACCACAAAATGGATTAAAGAAAATTTGTTTGCGCAAATTTTATTTGTCATGACAAACTCGAAAACTTTTAAAATCTCAAGTCGCAAAACGCATATTAGTGAAATATGTTTAACATTCAACCAATTTGGTCGATTGATTGACTCTTATGCGTGAACTTCTAGTTCAATTCTTGTTCGTAACATGATGCTTAATTTATCTTTAATATATACAACTATCACACATAGTAATCCGTTGACCTGAAACATTGAAATTTAATAAGTAAAAGAAAATACAATTTATGTAAATAATATATCATTACACTGAAGAAATTACGATTATCACTGAATAATAATCACTGAAACATTTATACATATAAAATATAGAGAAAAATTCCTTTTCATATAAAATATTCTTATACTTATATAAAATTATTTTAAAAAATTAATTCTTCACAAGATCCATTCAAAGATACATTCAAAAATGTAATAGTTTTAATAGAAAATATTTAGAAAAGTAAAGCTTACCTATATATTAAAAACCTGTAGCAATTTAAACAGAAGATATAAATTATCTACAAATCACAAACATATTCTTGTATAATCAATATGACTATGTTAAACTCGTTACAAAATAGATCAGATTATATTTATTAAACAGATTCAATTATATAGTCGACATATTTTTTTATTTCTACGTATAATATGATAGTTTCAGTATATATAAATTAATAATTAACTCTATATTTTATGTGGCAATAATCTATTTAAATAAAAATTATAACTTAAATCAAACAAAAATGCTGTTTTATAATTTCAATATAATTAAATATAACATTTTAATATATTTGTAAATGTAATTTTATTTGTACTTTGTATACTTATTAAATCGTATGCACATACATACTTTTCACAATTTTCCTTAACTCTCATAATTTAATATTTACATGATATTCACAAAGAAATTCTTGTTGGATATTCCTAATCCAACGTTTTGTTCAGTTTTTATACAAGTTGTATGTATAAAAATTAATATAGTGTAGTAAACACACCAATTAACGTATACAATAATATATATCAAATAAGAAATATAAAAAAAAAGAATAATTATGTGTAAAGGATAAATTGTTTAATAAATAAATATATCAGTCTCTTCTCTTATAAAGTACAATTGACATCATTATGTAAGCTTGTATACAAGGTACAATTTTATATATAAATCGTATATTCCAATATAAACGTTTTACATACATTCCTAATAACTCCACTAAGACAGTATAATAAGATACCATTTTACAGTCCTTTGTTAACGATCAATCACGATCGTGCATCCAATACGAAACTCTTATCGATGTAATCACTTTGAAACTTTTCAAGATAATTTCTGGCAAGATCAGCTATCTGCGGATGCGATGATAACAGTGGCGGCAGTGGCCCAGGATGGTGTTTTCTGTGTCTTAACAGACTGGAGCGTTGCGTAAAGTCCTTCTCACAGACATCACATTTATATAACCGTATACTGGCGTGAGTGAGCACGTGTTGATAGAAATTGCTAGTAGACAAGAACTTCTTGTGGCACAGAATACAAGTGGAGATGTTTGTCTGACCGTGCTTGAAACGTTTGTGACTCATGAGTTCGCGAGTGCCACTGTATTCCTTGCCACAATCTTCGCACTTGAAACCTTTTTTATGCAACATCAGATGGTTGTCCAGTCTACTTCTGTGGTGAAACTTCTTGCGACACAAGTGACATGAATATTCATACTTGATTTCGCGATTTCGTTTCTGATGTCGCCATTCGTGGCCCTTGACATCCTTGACTTTTTTGCCGCAAAAACGACAGATTTGTAGTTCCAATATATGGGTTCTCTTCATATGATGCGTCAGATCGATCTTCAGTTTATAACTGCGCCCACAATGTTCACAAACGAATCTCGGCTCATGTTCACTATGGATGCGAATGTAGTGTCTTTTTAACCCGTCTTCACTTTTGTATTTCACGTGACAGATCTCACATTCAAAAAAATAATCCGGCTGGTGTATTTTTTTATGTGCCTCCAGTGCTTTTGGTGTGTAACAACTACTTTTACATTTGTCGCATTGATATGGTTTACGATGCACGTATCTCACATGACATTCAACTTTCTTTGCATTATCAAAATGCTTCTCGCAAAATGGACATGTATTTCTTATCTTTTCCATGACTTCGTCCACTTCGGTAGTTTCTTTATGTGAATTTGAAGACACTTGTGACGAATTCGTGTTTAACAAAGATTCAACCTTTTGAATTGAAATATTGGTATCCTGGGTAGTTTTTACGAATGAATTCTGCGAATCTAATAACAAATCTACATTAATCGATCTATTTATACTTCTACACTGTATCGTAACGGGTTTAAGTTTTCCACTTGTCTCTGCAGAATTATGTTCACTTTCAACAGATTTCCATGAACCCAATAAAATGGAGACAAAACGGGGAGGTCCTTTTCGGTATTGCTCTCCTTTCTGTCTGACGATAGGTTTTTCCCTGAAACAGGGATAAATCGAGTCAGCATATAAAATATTCCATACTGTATGTTAAACATATATCAAGTAGCGGTAATCAAGTAATTGTAAGAAACCTGTAACAAGATAAATCTCATTATTATTACATTATGGTCCGCATCACTATCAATTTTATCAATTACTAGAAAATTTATTGTATAAATCTTATACAATTAAATTACGTACAATACTAATATGATCGTCACAATTTATTTAATAATTATATTTTAAAAATTTTACAAAAAATACAATCTTTTTTATTAGTTTGTTAGTGTGTGTATAGTTACAAATAGTACCATAATATCCAAGTGATCCAAATGATATAATTCAGAATGATGTATTATTATGGTTCATTATACTAATGACATGTTATTATCACATATACATTTTAGCCATTCAAAATAAATATTCAGCCATGCTAAACACTTATACTTTGTGTTTATAAGAGAAATATGTTTATAGATATCCGGGATAAATAAAATTGATAGTAAGTTTTACAATCTATTGTAAATCAGTCTTTTGTAGATTTATTGTCGCTGTAAAAACATGTCAAGTTATATATCACAATTATCATTCATTTTGTTCTTTATTTAATTTTTAAAAGTGATCTTTTTTCTTACATAATAATAGACATATTTCTAGAATGTACTTTTCAAATTTATCAGAAACTAAAATAAAAGTAAACATTTGCTGCACAAAGTAAAGATCAACAAAAAAATTTTTAATTAATTTTGACATATAAAGAAGAATATTGTGTTATAGCAATGTGTAAGAATATAAAACAAATAAATTAATATCTTCACATAGTATATTTATATTCTCACAAACTACTAACAAACATATCTTTTGAAAAGTGTGTTTTCCAAAATTGTTATAAATCTATAGATCAGGAATACCTTTTATAGCGATGTATTATTCATCTTGTAATAAACCATTCGTTAGAGTTTCAAGAGCTTCTGTAAAACATTTTTAGCTAAACCAGCGATAGGAACTTGCGACGTGTAAGGCGGAAGAGGACCAGGATGATTTTTTCGGTGCCGAAAAAGACTGGATCGTTGAGTAAAATCTTCACCGCAAATATCGCAGTTGTATGGTCTGATACCGGCATGCGTAAGAACATGTTGATAAAACTTGTTTCCCCTTGACACGAATACTTTCTTACAAATCGGACAAGTCGTGCCCGGTTTGTGTACGCGATTCTTATGATACTCCAATTGTCTCGATGAGGTGACAACAACATTACACTCAGTACATTTGTAACCCTGTTTGTGCAATAACAAATGATTGTCGAGACGAGTTTGGTTCTGAAACTTTTTGATACACAAGTGACACGAAAATTTTAAGCTAGCCATCTCGGCACGCTTTTTATGCTTCCATTCGTGGCTATGAAGATCCGTCACGGATTTTCCACAATATCGGCATATGTGAATGTCGGTGTTGTGCTTCCTCTTGATGTGCACAAGAAGATCCACTTTCACCTTGAACGACTGACCGCAGGAATCGCAAATAAACTGAGCAGCAGCATCACTATGCGCTCGCAATTGATGTTGCTTCAGCGTTATCTTGCGTTTATACTTCAAGTGACATATGTCGCACTCGAAAAAGTAATCATCACTATGACTCTTACGATGCTTTTCCAAGTTTTGTTTGGTGTGGCAAGATGCACGACATTTGTCACATTTATACGCTCTTTTCTGATGGCTCGCTACGATATGTCTTTTCAGATGCTTCTCGTGCTCAAAGTGCTTCAAGCAAAACGGACATGCAGTCCGCACTTCATCCAATACTTGATCCACATCTTTATTCTTTTCGATTTGTAAAGTATCTTCAGATGGCGATATCGCTACAGGTTTAATTTCTTTACTCAATAATTCCTTGTCTGCTCGTCTTTTTGTACAAAGTTCTTTTTTTTTGCTAAAGTTTTTCTTTGTTCGTTGTTGCATTCTTTTCTTTCTATCCCCTTTCGCCGAGCGCTTTCTCACACTTTTTCTAGTAGTGGTATCTACCACGCCATCATGCAGTACAAGCACTTTTCGACATATCTCACCATCCCATACTGTGGTCCATCCCCTGAAACATCCATTAACTTCAATCAGTACAAAACATGCAACATCTACCACAATTGTGTAAAAATCAAGAATCTCCAATGATCAGTAGTAATATTCAGTAGAACACTAGTAAGATCATTTAACTGATGTCTCATGTTATTGGTATTATACAATTTTACAATTTTTTTAAAGATTAAACGACTAATGTGTAAAAATGTAAGGATAGAAACAAAATTATAAGTTTTTGTTTCACTTATGATATTTCTTAAGTATTTACATATTATTTCTTTTTACTATCAACTAGAATATCCATACACATTCAAAATAAATTACTTTATAATCAATCACCATTTCAACAAATTCATAAGTATATCGTACCCCCAGCTACTTATTCGGCTTTCGAATCAATTCAAGTTGATTGAGCAGCAACGGTGTCGAATGAGTACTGACATCGAGATGTCTGCGACGATGCTTCTTCATACTACCACGTTGCGTGAAAGTTTTTCCGCAGATATCGCATTTGTATGGTCTTTCGCCCGTGTGACTGATTCTGTGCACCTTGAGAGCCTGTATTCTCGCGAAAGCTTTCGGACATGATTTGCATTGGTAGGGTTTTTCGCCGGTGTGTACACGTTCATGTTGCTTCAGAGCTTTACTCGTCCCGAATTCTTTGCCGCATTGGGCGCACAAGAACGTCTGCGAGTGCAAACTCGCGTGATTACGTAGATTACGTTCCAAGGCAAAGCTCTTGTTACAAAGATCGCAAACGAAGCTCTTGGTGTTTAAGTGTCTCGTCTTGTGATCCTCGAGATCATATTTTGATATGAATCCCCTGCCACACTGCTCGCAACGGTGTGGAAATTCGTGTCTATGCTGCCGTCGAACGTGGGTCCTCAACGAAACTTTGTTCTTCGAGACCATGCTACACATATCACAAGTATACGTAATACTAGTATGGATCTGCATATGATTGTTCATCTCCGACATACGTTTAAAGCTCTTCTCGCAAACTGTACATTTGTACGGACGTTCGTCGCTGTGTTTCACCATGTGCTGCTTGTACTTTCCGAGCAGAGCGAAAGTCACATGGCACGTGGAACATTCGTACCTCGCTCGCTCACTTCTCTTTACTTTCCTTTTTTTATCATTAATCGAAGTATTGTTTAAATTCTCGCTATGTGTTGCGTTAAAAGACGTTATTTCCTTTTCCTCCGATGTTATTTCCTTTTCCTCCGATGGTATTTCCTTTTCTTCCTCTTTAAGCAGCAATTCTTCGACGATTAAATTCGAATATAACCATACATGATTGTACTCCTCAGATTCTTCTTCACTACGCTCAATCTTGATACTTTGTCCTATCCCCTCTCCAACCTCGAGAATTCTGTAAGCAACAATAGTAACTTTTCAGCATATTAATCGCAGTCACATCGCCAAAATATTCATTGATACTTCCTCTTGGTCATCCGAAGTTTCTTATGAGAACATGTGACCCAAGAATTAATTTGACAATTTTTATGTCGGGAAAAGTAACGCTCTCTCGCTTCAAGATCAAGGAACGAATTTACTCGACAAAGACAATTTCGTAGTCACAAACACCTTCTGATGTACGAGTTATTTTATTAAACGTATAATAACGAATATCATAATAATGACAATTAATATAAATTTGTCGATGTATTTATACACATGTCAGCGAGCCTGTAGTCTCGTCTGTAATCTGAAAGAAACTCTAGGAAAGAAAAGAGAAAAATAAGGAAAAACAAATTGTCTTTCAACAACATTGGCATTGTTCGGCTTACAAGTTATCCTTATCTACACTGAAAAAATAGAACAACAATATGCATAACGGAACACTTTGAGCACGGTAATACAAATGTATAGCCGTATAATTCATAAAGAACCGAACAAATATCGCGCATAATCTTGTCTTTTGAGCGCCGTACGGTTTACGCAAACGTTACCAGTGTACAAAAGATATCGTAGAGATTTATCGAGAAGTATCAAGATCAACATCATATGACGCTTCGTCATTGTCTGACATTAACGTAGTGGTATATATTATATACATATATTATATATATATATATATATATATATATATATATATATATAATTTAAAAAGACTTCTCTCAATTTCTGTCTGTACCTGCTATTACAATACATAGGTAACAACGCGTAAGCACATATTATCGCATTGTTCTTATCGTTAAAATGTGGTCGTCAACGAAAATCACGGCACCAACGAAATTTCATTCACAGTTTAAGTTTAACACAGTTTAACGTTAACGAAGTTCTTAGACACACGTAGACTTCTGATGGGCCGTCAAGTTGCCCTGGCAAGAGAATCCACGATGGCATATCTGGCAGACGTAAGGTCGTTCTCCGGTGTGTCCGCGTTTGTGAATCGTCAACGTCGACCTCTGCGAGAACGCTTTCGGGCACTGGTCGCACTTGTATGGCTTCTCCCCCGTGTGCACTCTCCTGTGCATTCTCAGATTCTCGGAATCGGTAAAACCCTTTCCGCAGATGTCGCAAACGTAGGGTTTTTCCCCGGTGTGGATCCGCCTGTGCTTCTTCAAATGCTCAGCGCTACTGAGACTCTTTCCGCAATAATCACAGAGATACAGCTTCGTCGGATTGTGACTCTCCTTATGTCGAAAGAGCGATCTCTTCGTGGCAAGCACGCGACCGCAAATATCACAAGCGGTGCTGGTGACCTTGTTGGCCTTCAGCTCGGGATGCGTGCGTCTGCAGTGCGCGGAGAGCTGTCGTCTCAAGTAGAAGGCATTATTGCAGAGCTGGCAGACAAACGGCTTCTCGCCCGAGTGAATGTTATAATGCTCCTGAAGATCGAGTTTCTTCCGGAAACGCTTGTCGCATTCATTGCACTTGAACGGTAGATCCGCTTTATCCATGTGTCGCGTCATGTGAATGCTCAGAGCTGCCAGAACGGTGGTCTCGTAATCACACTCCTTGCACATATAACTCGGTAGGAAATGCGTCTTCTCGTGTCTCGTTAAGTCACGAAACAACCGAAATTTCTTGGGGCAATGTTTGCAGGGGAGATCACCTACTGTGTGACGCAACAAATGCTTCTGGTAGTTGCTCTTGTGCCGAAAAACCTTGTTACAAGTCTTGCAGAGAAACTCCAACTCCTGCTTCTCTTTCTTTACCTTCTTCAATGATGTGGTGCGGTGACCAGCCAGTGAAGAGTTGCTTTTGCGACCACTTTTACGTACCGCATGATTCTTCATGTGTTTGCGGAGGTTGATACCAGTTCTGAAGACTCGGCCACATTGGGCACACGTGTTCTTCCGCTTACCTTTATGCTCGATCTCATGAGTGTCCAACAAGGATTGCGAGGCAAAGAAGACGCCGCAGAGTTTACAATGATACGCCAGAGGTAGATCTTCTTCGTCATCCTCAATGTTTATTTCCTGTTTTATGCCGTCTTCAGGATTTGTCGAAGCTGCTGTCTCGTCAGTCGCGTCCGCTGCTTCTGGACACTTCGACGAGGACTTTGCGGGTTCGCCGTTCTTCTTCACCAGATCAAGTTTAGAGAACATCGGGTAATAGTCTTCAGAAAATGGTAGTTGGTTGTACCTGAAATAGAAAAATTCAAGAGGATATCAGTATCAAATATCCATTGTAACGATCTTTCTTTGATTGTCTGGGCTCGTTGTCTAGTAAATTATTTCTACTCCTGTAAGTAAAATTGCTGAACTTGCGCAAACTTGCCGCTTTATCAGTTATGTAATAAATTAGATAGTGTGATTATAAAGAATCAGAGTCACATCTTACATTTTATATATATATATATATGTGTGTGTGTGTGTGTGTGTGTGTGTGTGTGTGTGTGTGTGTGTGTGTAAATTATATATATTTTTATATGTGTATATATTTTATATACATATATGTATATATAAAAATGGAGATCCTTCAAATGTGAAAAAACATGATATGGCTTTTAATTACCATAATTCTGAGTAATACTTTTTATTAATTACAATATATAATGCAAGAAAATATCCAACTAATAAAAAATTGATAACAGTTCTTACTGCAATCCATATACAAAATAAATGATTTTGATATTACATATATTATCTTATTTCAGTTTGTTATTCTATTCACGCTTGCTATAGAATTTTTTTCATTTAATAATTTTTTACATAAATATATCATCTTCCTAATAATAATTCGCTTTATAATATATCGACTTATACCGAAATATATCAAGGATAAAAAGCAAAAACACTCACGCTAGAATAGAACAATTTTTGTAATATATTTAACATTAATATATATTTAACACAAAAACTCAAGTATTTTGTTTGATACATATCAGTATTTCAATTAAAAAAGTAAAAATAGAACAGTATTTTAAGTTTTTCAATTACATTTTAATTATATTTAAAAATTAAATTATAAGTATAATAAAAAAATATTAGACATGATTTTCATTATAATTTTCTTCTATAAAGAGTATTAATTAAAATTAAAATATTTAATATACAAATATATGTATATAAGCTTGTTTTTAAAAAAATAACTAACAAGGGAACATCGCGAACTCGAAAATTCTGATTTTAATAAAACTTTGCACACATGTAGAGAAAGTAGGTAAATAGAATTTAGAATTTTTCAGTTGCGGTCTAAAAACGATTCTAAGGGATGAACCCCTCACATGTAGAGCGGCTCTTCGCTTTTCTCGATATATCTCGAAAGTTATTCGAGATATGGAAAAATGTTTTATACAAAAGATTCATAGAAAAAAAAACTTCTATTTAACCACATTAATACCCCGCAATTTAAAAATATTTTCTTATCTTTTTATTTTATTAATGTGATTAATTAATGTGATTATATAAAAGTATTTTGTATAAATAACTTTCGAGATATATCAAGAAAAGCAAAAATCCGCTCTACATTTGAGGGGTGGTTTCATCCCTTAGAACCGTTTTAGGCCGCAACTAAAAATTTCTAAATTGCGGCATCTATCCCTCCCCCCCTTAAGTGTAAGCAAAGTTTCATTAAAATCAGAATTTTCGAGTTCGTGATGTTCCCTCAAAAGTCAATAAGAAAATAAGCTAAGTACGAGTGAAAAAAACAAGAATAAAATATTTAATCGTATAGCGGACGAACATTGTCGAAATACAAAGTGGCGCGACATTTGATCATCAATTTCGCCGCTTGGATTCAAAGTCTGGCAGCATCACTACACAATAATGTCTTGAACACGAGAAGTAATTGACACAGCATAATAGAAATTAATATTCCAATCGTACGATTACGCAGACTGCATCACCATCACGTTAACTATGTGTATCTTATTATGTGCGTTAAGCAAACCCCTAGATACAAATGACTTGCTGCAATAATTACACTGATACGGTCTCTGGCCGGTGTGGTATCGTTTATGTATAACGAGAGTCGAGTGCTGAGTAAAAGATTTTCCGCAAGTGTCGCACGAGTAGGGCTTCTCGCCGGTGTGAGTCCTCTTGTGCACGACCAATGTCGTTCTCTTATGAAAAGCCTTGCCGCAAACGTCGCAGACCAGGGACTTTTCTCCACCGTGAAGACGCAGGTGATCCTGCAGGGATCCCTTAGACGAGACGGATTTGCCACACAGGTGACAGTCGTATTTGTTTTCGCCGGTGTGCGACTTGACATGGACCACCAATGAATTCTTGTAGGCGAATACCTTGCCGCAGAACTCGCACTGGTGTTTCACTGGTTTGAAGTTCGGATCGTGGATCTTCAAGTGACGCACCAGGGTGTGATTATTGGGGAACGACTTGTTGCAGGCGTTACACACGTGTTCCTTGGCGCCGTGTTTCACGTTCATGTGCCCGTGGAGTTCGGCATTCGTGAAGAAGCCCTTGTTGCAGATCTCGCAGTGCCTCGTGTACTTCTCGAAATGACGTCTATGATGAGTGGCCAATTGAGAGGCCTGTACAAATGCGCGACCACATACGTCGCAAACAAAGTTTTTTTCGTGAGTGTGGATTCGCTTGTGTACCGCTAAGGTATTGGTCCTCTTGAAAGACTTGCCGCAGACATCGCATTGATAGGGTCGAGCGTCGCTGTGCGCCACTAAGTGACCTTCAAACAAGTTCTTCGATCTAAAAAGCTTCGTACATATACTACACTCATAAAACGTTTGACTGGACTGTTTCTTCATATCTGAATAATTCTGACGAGTAACTTCTCCGTTTGTAACTTCTTCAGCTTCTTTTTGCGTTAAGGAACTCTCAGAAGGCTTACGTTTCAAACTTACAGCTTTGTATTGCACATTGCAGTTTTCCTGCTTTATATTTTCTTCTTCTTTAACGAAAATAGAAACCAACGTAGAATCCGTACATTCATCTACAGATAGTTCATTTTTTACACACGTCTCTGCTGGCTTTTCATTTCTGAAAAGAAAATGAAATAATGACTATACATTGTCATAATATCAACTAATTTAAATTGTCATAAAATGAAGAGATTGAAGGATTTTTATTTATAATTTTATTTACATTTATTATATCTCTTATCATTAAATGTTTATTAATATAATTTTTAGATATTATCAAATATTGTTAAAAAAAAGTAATATTTTTCTCTTTTTAAACATTTTTATTCGATATTTATTATGCATGTGTATATAAAATAATCATCATAAAGATAACAGATCATAAATGTTAAAAAAACGTATGTACCTTACTTATTTTGTTCACATTATGTATGTAATGAATTTCTATATAACTTATATATAATCAATTAAATTTGTCTTTCTATTGTTAGAATTGTTTATACTTATAAAAAGTTGCAATACAACCGAATTTCTTTAGGTTTTATACATATAATTACTTATGTATCGTTTATTATATAAGATAAAATATGTATCTTAAACATAATTTAACAATTTTTTATATTTTTCATAAGATATTAGCTGTTCTTTCTTACAATATGTTCTTTATTCTAAATAATCTGCGAATAAAATGTAATAACCATGTATTATAAAGCAATAAATATTAAGCATTAGACTCTGTGTCTCAAAATATAAAATAATACATACCTTCTAGAAATTTATAGTAAATATTGTAATATTTATAATAGTGACATTTTCATACTGGCGATCTATCATCTGTATATCCCGTATGCAATTATATGGAAGTCTGCGCTACTAAAAATTAATACTTCAGTAATTTTAATAAACTGTGAATCGACATACAAAAATTTACAACTATCGAAAACAATGTACGACATTTATAATACATTTTTCATTTCTAATGTACAATAAAGGTTACAGCAAAGTATACATGATAGAAATGACATATGGAATATATATTTACACTATTATAGATTTGACAATACTTAATGGCTTAAGGGGTAACGCCACTCTAGAATTTTCAAAAAATCGATTTTTTTTTCGTTTAAATGATGTCTTAGAGTCTTAAAAATAATGTACACTTGATCTCGTAGCGCGGAAGGAATTTTAAGTACCTGTTTTTAAACCGAAACTGCCGCTCTATGGCATGTCGATCAATAGTAACTTAAAACTTTAAACGCGTTTTTCTCGAAACAATGTTTTTCAAGTTGGCCGGAAACATAACTCGAAAAGTTTTTGACCGATTCATTTCAAATTTGCACAGTAGCATCGTTATTAGATTCTGCAGGGACTGACGTAGGGGTTTTTTGATATTTTGTCAACTTCTTTTGTTATAAATAATTTACGGTAAAATTTTTTACCGAAAAATGGACTTTTTTTTTAAAATAAGCACTACTTATTCAAAATTCAATATTTTCAAAATCCCCTACGTCAGTCTCTAGCCAATTATATATAGTTTTTAAAAAATTTTGGTTTTTTGTTCTAGATTAAAAATTGTGGGAGTAACCTTTCCGGCCGTGAAGCCTCTTCGGCGAAAAGAGGCCTCGAGTTTTTTATAATATAGCCGCCATTTTGTTTCTAAATATTAATAAACAAATTTTTTTATATACTTCGAAACATGTATAATAAACTCCTATAAATAGATTTCTCATTTTCTTTATTGCATCTCCGTTAAAAATTATCAAAGAAACGTCTTTTTTTCGAGCTCTAGAGTGGCGTTACCCCTTAATCCTAATAAAATCGTGTAATTCTTGATACTTCTGTCAAAGTATAGAATACTGTAAAATAAAATAAATTTAAAAAAAGTAAAAATAAAAAATCTTAAAATAAAAAATATTAATAAATTTTGTTCTGATAAATGTCCTATGTTGAATTAAAATATTCACGATCAATATTGTTCTGTCAAATACTAGAACATTCTTCCACTAAGAAAAAGATTCATATTAAAGTTATACTTTCAAATAATTAACAAATCAAACTTTAAAAACTTCAAAAAATGCAATTGTATAGTGCATGTCTAAATGGCATCTATCTGCTAAGATTAATTCAGAGCAAATTTTACAAAATAAAAATATATTAATGTACCTTTTGTATAAATCTTTTGTAAACCTAACTGCATAATGTGGTCATTCTTTTTTTTTAATTTTTTATGATAATTATCAGTCTCATGTCTCTAAGAAAAATTAAAATTTCTTTCACATATATTTTGTTCAGTTTTACTGACTCTATGTTTCAAAAACATTATGGATGTAGTTCTTCATTTAGTACTTATAAGATAAACACTAAATTTCTATCTAGTTATTTTACTTAATTTAATAATTATAGAGAGAATAGTATATAACTTACTGATATAATTCAGTCACTGAACTTAATATATGTATGTAAATTTATGCCGTTTTAATATGATAATTATCTATTATTCTCTATATATATTAGTTTGCCCCAATAATCGTATATATCAGTGTACAAGTCAAAATACAAGTCTCGGAGGGTTTAACACTAGACGCAACACCAAACGCAACACCAAGCAGTAAATATACGAGAAAAATTTGTTCACTTGCATTCATTATGAGACTTCATGTGTGAGTTCAGTGATCCCTGCTGTGTAAATCTCTTCTGGCATACCTTACATTCATAAGGTCTTTCGCCGGTATGTGTTCTTAAATGTACGATCAGATATTTCCGTACGCTGAATGCCTTGCCGCACATCTCGCAAACATGCGGTTTCTCGCCCGAATGTATACGCATGTGAATTTGCAAGTACGTCTTGCTACTGACAGATTTTCCGCACACCTCGCACGAGATCTGATTTTCGCCGGTGTGTATCTTAAGATGTACTTTTAGCGCGGCCTTCCAATAGCTTTCAAAGTCGCAGATGTTACATTTATACTTCTCTCTCTCGCCATGGGACCTCATATGCATATTGAGGTACGCTGCGCTCGCATACGCGGTGTTACATATTTTACACACAAACGGCTTTTCGCCGGTATGCGTGAGCAAATGCCGTTCCAATGTTTGGTTCGTGTAGAAGCCCTTGTTGCAAATGTCACAATGAATTACATATTCCTGATTGTGCTTCTTTTTGTGCAAACGCAAGTCATATCCGGAAACCTTCGACACACCACATATGTCGCAGGTGAAACGTTTGTTATGCTGCTTCAGGTGGGTCTTCAAAAACTCCTCAGTCTTGAAACACTTGTTGCATAAAACGCATTGAAAAGGTTTTTCTTTCTGATGTGCCTTTATCATATGTTTTCGCAACTTCTCCTCATTATCAAAAATTTTATCACACTCCTCGCAACGATCTTCGGTTTTCGAATTCCTTTCGTGGTCTTGTCTATGCTTCAAAAATTGTAGCTTCTTAAGCATTTGTTTGCCACAAATTTCACACTCGTAGATTGTCGCACGCTTGTGACTTGAATCATATTCGGAAACCTGTTTTATGACATGTATCTCCGCAGATTCTAATTTGTCATTTGAATCTTTAGTTTTATATTCGACCATAACTATTTCTTGATGATTAACATATTCTTGCACTGTAGGTACTTCATCTTGATATCGTACTAACTCTATACCTTGTAATTCGTCGATTTGGTCCAGCTTTACGTCTTCTATGTCAATCTCGTTGCACCTGTAATAAATAATATCTGTCAACAGCGCGAGGCAGTAACATAGAATTATGTATTAGAATAGTAATAATTGATTTACTTGAGCTAAGCTTTTCACATTTTCGTTTTCCACAGGAGGCACTTTTATACTATTTATTGAATCAATCATAGCAATTTCAATCAATTTTACTGTCACTATTCGACTTAATTTTTGTTTATTAAATAAAATCTTAAAACTGTTTCAGAAAAACAAACTTTCAATTGTATATTGCACTTTTAAACTAAATATTATAATTAAATACGGTAAATTTTTGTTTTGTGTATTAAGTGCTTTTTGAAGTTCATATGAATTTTTCTCCTTCACATTTTTACGAATTTTTATATCGTATTTTATATCGTTGTTTACTAAATATAATCTACATCTTAAAGTTCATTGCTCTCTTATTTTTAGACAATTATTGTCTAAGGACAAAGAAATAATAAATTTTAATAAACTATAGTTTTGTCTTAATAACAACATCTTTTATCGCTCGTGTTTTCGGTCTTTAATATTTATGTATATTTATTTTTACACAGCGCAACGAGCGTTTTTTTACTTTCTAATAATTCCTATACTTTAAAGACACAATTTGTAATATTTTTCTTTTTTAAAAGTGTGGCTATTTAATTAATCAAAGTATTATCAAAGTAATATACAATTCTTATTTGTAACAAAAAAATTATTGCACACTCTTTCTATTTAAAGTTTTCATGTAATTTGTTTTGATTGATCTTTATTAATTTTGTTATTATTTAAAATATGATCATAAAAATGTATCGTTTTTCATTTTTTAAATTTATTTCGATAATCTTCATTGTATATTTAAATTAATTCTAAAATAATTAAAAATGGAATATGAATTATAAATAATAAACTCTCTAAAGAAGCACATAAAGATTTATTGTAGTTTACATATGTATATATATATATGTATATATATATACATATACACATATACATACAGGGTGTCTGAAACCACCCGTACACCCCTTTTCTTTCAAAAACTAAGCATTTTAGAGAAAAACGTTTGAAACGAAAATTGTATGGTTTTGAGGGAAACATAAGATGGTGTCATTGGTTTGACCATCGTTAAGGTCAGATCAAGGACACCTTCAATTTCTTAAATAAAATCCCCTATATTTTATTGCATATTCTTATAGCTTATCTCGAGAGCTTTCCAAAACACTACAATAAAGTATTTTTTTATGAAGTACTTTTTGAGTTATAAGGCTTAAAAGATACAGTATTTTGACATAAAATACAAAATATCTTGAAAAACATTCAGTTTTTTTATCTTGATACTTTTCTGCACAGAATAATGAGATCAATCAATTGGTGTAAAAAAAAACACGTGGTTGATTTAAAAAAAAAATATGTTGGAAATTAGATACTTAGTATTTGGCATATAATATATATAAAACATATATATACATATATGTATGTATGTATATACACACTCACATATAACATACACAGTACAATACATAGTATTGCATTGTAAAAACAGGTTTATTCGTGATTAGATTTTCTGGTCAATATTTTGATTATATGCACACAAAAACAAACTACACAGAATAATACACGAAATAATGATATGTGTGTATAAATTTAGAACTAATTATATAGAATAAATTAGTACGTTAACAATAATGTGTTAACAACAATTAATATATAAAATTTAATAATCTTTTTTTCTCTGAAATTTAGTGATAATATTTTCACACATATCATCACTAAATTGAATCTACAAATAACTGCAAGTATTTTCATGCAGTTATTATATCTTGGAACATATTAAACAACAAATATTAAAATAAAGTAATGATTCTACTTAGTGAATTAGCGCAATATGTATATTGCGCATAACATGTAATTAATAAATTCATTATCGATACTGTTGTAATACAAATATTAAGTCAATTCGAAAGAAATATATTTTAGAGTAAAAACAAAAAAGAACAAAAAGGAAAACGCTTCACTTAGGATTTTACGTGTCTTCGAAGATGTGCACTGAGAGTACCCCGTTGGGTAAAACGTTTTTCGCAGATTTTACACTGATAAGGCTTTTCACCAGTATGAGTTCGCCGATGTTTAATCAAATATGTCCTAGCGCTGAACGCCTTGCCACAAAATTCACAAATCTCTGGTTTTTCACCAGTATGCATCCTAATGTGAATCTTCATATATTGCCGTCTGATTAGCTTGCCACATACTTCACATGCTACTTGACTTTCGCCCGTATGAGTCCACATGTGTTCTTTGTAGCAATAGCTATAGAACGTCTCGAAGTTGCATATCTCGCACTTGAATTTCTTCCTCGTCTCGGGCTGACTATGAATCTTCAGGTGATTTCGGAGGTAAGCTCGATTGCCGAAGGACTTGTGGCAGATTTCGCAGGTGCATGGCTTCTCGTCGGTATGCACACTCATGTGAGTCTTCAGAGTTGCCTTTAAGTAGAAACCCTTATTACAAACGTCGCAGAATTCCGTAAATTCCTTATTGTGTCGCCTCATGTGAATTCTTAAATAATACTCTGACGTCATCTTCGCGCCGCACATATTACAAATGTGCGGTTCACCGTGCAACGTTTTGTGCACGTTCAAGTACCTTTTCTTCTTGAATATTTTATTGCACTGGTCACATTCAACAAAATCTGCCGACGATTCCTCGTTCTTCTTTCGACTCTTTTGGATTTTCATGACTGTTTCTTTCCACTCCTGCTTTTTCGGTGCGTCCAGAGGATATTTACAATCTATTTGATGATTGAACAATTGCAACCTCCTCGAGAATGTTTGTCCGCATATGTTACACTTGTGTTTCTTTTCTGCTTGACGCAATGCTTCTCGGGTTCTAAGTATCGATTGCTCTGTTCTATGCATTATCAAACTGGCTTCTGTATCAAAATCTTCGTTGCATGAATCACAGTGGTAAGCGGTAACCTTTTGAACAAAAATAGTCTCGCCATTAATCTCTTGAAGAATAAGGAAGGACGCACCTTGATCTTCCTTTTCTATCGCAAACTTTCTCTGATGTGTCCTGGAACTCCATTTTTTAATTCTGAAAAAAATGAAGAAATATAAGATTATATTTGTTTGCTGAGAATAAATTGAAAAAATAAATAATCAACTTTTAATCATTTCACGTCTTGTACGACTATTTTAGATGACAGTCATAATAAAAGATAGTCATACTGATAGGAAGAAAATTATATAAAGCAAATTATGTAAAGTGAACAATAAAGTTGATTTAAGCAGAAAGGCATATCTTTTGTTCATTAAAATCTTCAAGTGCAAAAGTTTAATAAATAAAATTGCCAATATAAAATACGTTTTATATTGCCAATATAAAATCTTATTACTTACTGTACAATTTCAGAGCTGCAATCTCAGTGACACATGGAGTCAGATACTTTATACCATAAAGTAATTATTGCAAATCAAAATTTATACAAAATAAAAAACATATGAGCAAGTCTAGAAGACATACAAATTTTTAATTTTATATGTTAATCTTTGGAAATTTCAAATTACGTAAAAAAAAACAAAATATAATATAATATCGATTTCACAAGTATTGTTCGCAAAATCGAACAATTACAAAAAAGATTTAACATCTTAATGTGTAATTATAATCTATTACTTTTTATATATTTAGGTTTTTAAAAAATTTTAAAAAAGAATATTTTTAATTACAGTAACATTTTATTAAAGTAATTGCTTTAACATAAAAGTACTACTAGATTAAGTAACTAGAGTAATAAAAAATTATATGTGACGATGAAATTATTAATTGTTCTATGACAGGTCTCAAATTTTAAAAATGCATAACAAAATAAACTAATAATTGAAACAGAAGAAATAAAATTTTGTTACACATTTTATTTTTCGTGAAAATTTGAATTCTTCTCAGTGTCTAAAGTTAATGTATGGTACAATAATTTTTTTTAAATCTCAAAATTCTATCGCAGAATTAGATGCTGCTAATAGCAATTATCAGAGTCTTCTATTATAATAATACTATTTAACTTAATTACACCGGCACACAAAAAAAAAAGTGGAATGTGCTTTTGACCGGACCGACCTAAGAGTACGTATTTCGACCCGCTGAATCCGAATTCAAGGTCAGTTTTACCTATACACCCTCAAAATATCGAGAAAACTTAAAAAAACCGAAAAATCGACGAAAATTGGCAGTTTTAGTGATATAAAAAATTTTGTTGAACTAAACCAAGCATGATTTTTATGTTTTTCGGTCCGCTGAATACTGATACAAAGTTTATTTAGACCATAAGCCGTTTCAAATGTAAGAAAATTGCACAAAACTCTCGAAAATTGCGAAAAAATGCAGTTTTTATGATAAAAAAAATTTGTGATAAAAAAAGTGGTTTTGTAGTTTTTTATGATAAAAAAACTACAAAAATTTGGGTTGTTTAATGAATCTTAAATTGCACTTTTTAGATTCCCATCTCAACCACTTCCCTGACAATTGTGGAGATTACAGTGAAGAACAGGGAGAACGATTTCACCAAGACATTAGTGAAATGGAGAGTAGGTACCAAGGAAATTGGAATGTTAACATGATGGCAGATTTTTGCTGGATGTTGAAAAGAGAAGTACCCGAAGAAAGTCGGAAACGAAAGAGGAATCCGCTGCGTAGATCATTTGAGGATAAAAGAGTTCGATATAAACGAAGAAAAGTTTAGAATTCGTGAAAATCATTTCCCCCAATCTTTCTATATATTGTGTTTTTTATAGATTTCGAAATGTTTGACATTTATACATTGTAAAGATTTTACTTCAGGCATCGAATTGTGTTTAGTCAATTTTTTTTCTATTTATAATGGCAATTTTTTACAATTTTTTCGATTTTTTCAAGTTTTAAAGGGTTAATGAGCTAATAAAATTAAGATGCAATTTCAAGATATCAAAATACATAGAAATCGTACTTGAATTGGAGCAACAAATTTTTTTTATCATAAAAACTGCATTTTTTCGCAATTTTCGAGAGTTTTGTGCAATTTTCTTACATTTGAAACGGCTTATGGTCTAAATAAACTTTGTATCAGTATTCAGCGGACCGAAAAACATAAAAATCATGCTTGGTTTAGTTCAACAAAATTTTTTATATCACTAAAACTGCCAATTTTCGTCGATTTTTCGGTTTTTTTAAGTTTTCTCGATATTTTGAGGGTGTATAGGTAAAACTGACCTTGAATTCGGATTCAGCGGGTCGAAATACGTACTCTTAGGTCGGTCCGGTCAAAAGCACATTCCACTTTTTTTTTTGTGTGCCGGTGTTATTACTTCAATTTTTTTAAAATAACGAAAATAAAAATTAAATAATACAAATAAAAAAATTAATGATTTTAATATTCGATTAACGCAAAAATTCAATCGTTGCAATCATTTTTTTGTAAAAAAGTAAGTAAAATTAAAATGACCATATTGTCTATAAATAAATCTATAATTTCAATAAAAAAAGATAATAAAATATACATTTCTAGATATTATGTAAAGTAATAGCAATTTTCTTTAAATACTATCACATTAATCACTCATAAAACATTCATTCCCATAATTTTTATAAAATCGTGTATAACTTTGTTTTATTTAAACAATAATGATATATCAACAAAGGCACTGGAAATTTCATCTTCGGTAATTATTCAATAAGCATTTGTAACAATTAGGCAAGCATCACACTCTCTTTAAGAGTGTACAATTATTTACATTACATCATTATCGAATTTTTATAAGACGCGCACAAAGCAAATATTGAATAAATAATTGTCTGTCTGCAAATCATATTATCATTATAAGTAAAACATACAAGCATAAATTTAAAAAATACTGTTACAGTAATATAATTGAAAAGTTACGGACGGTTTATTAGTTTATGAAATGTCACTTGCTTTTTCTGATGCTTTTGAATGTAATAAACAAATCTCAAACTGCCGTAGACAGTTGTTGGAGAACTACTTGTTGCTTCGATTTGTCACCTTCTACTAGTACTACTTATTATGTTTACAAAATTATCTAATATTTTTATATTCTAATATTAATAAAACTGTCACAATTTCATCAAATTTCACAAAATAATTTATTTTAAATGGTTCTTTGACAATTATTCACCAACCACTATATATATATATAGTTGACATTATCGTCTGATTTCTTTGAATCAGATATTATGTATAAATGTCATAATATCATCTCAGACTTTTCAGAGGAATGCAAGGTACCTATCTCTCTAAACTGAATCAATGCAAATTTTATTGGTTAAAACAGAGTAACATAAAACTTCACTTTCACTATAATATTTCATTTTCAATGTAGATATACTTTGCTCTTCTATTCTTGTCTTATTGATTTTGGTTAACAGATTCGCGTATCTCTACCCGTCATATAGTTTATAGGACTTTCTGTATCTTAAACTGTTATTTTTGGGAAAGAGTCTCATATCTGAGACTTATACATATATAACTATTTAAATTTAGAATCAGATGTTCATTATACTCCTTTTTATTTTTTTAAATCTGCCATTTTATAGTTACTATTCACAGCAATTTAATACCACAAAAAAATTTAACTAATCCCTTCCAGTAAGAGTTCATTAAAAATGTTATAACTGCTGCTGCATTCTTCACTACTTTTAATAACACACTGATTCTGTTTAAAAGAGATTCGATAAAATACATGTTTACATTTTACAGATTAATGCATATTTGTTATCTAGTCTAGTTTAACGTGGCGTAAAAGATATCATTATAAAACTGAGTTTGTGCCTTACAATATGTCTTTTACCAGTTATCTTGTACGATTCGAAAACTTGTCGATTTATGTAGATGCAAAGTACCTGGCAGTCCGTTTATATCTAGCATTTTCTCCACACTTTTTGCTAATATCACCTAATTGATAAAATAGAAAACAAAAAAAACTTGATTACATAAAAAAGTATACGGAATTTATTTCAGCGATTTATTCAATCTAGTTTAGCAGTCATTCTAACTACAACACTATAGTGACGGTCTCGACCGGCAATGATTCTTCTTGTTGCTGCTCCTCTTGTATCTGTTCTTGCTCTTGTTGCTGCCGGGCATTTTGTTTCGCGTGCGTTTTCAAGTGCGAGTTCAACATCGTTTTCGAAGCAAACGATTTGTGACAACGTGTGCAGGGATAAGGTCGATCGCCCGTGTGACCTCGTAGATGCACCACCAATGTAGTCCGTTGAGTAAACCTTTTGTTGCAATGAGGACACTGATGCGGTTTCTCGCCCGTGTGCGTACGACGATGCACACTCAGGTAGTTCTGTGAAATGAAGCCCTTGCCGCAAATCTCGCAAACATGTGGCTTCTCACCGGTGTGCTTGCGCAGATGCACTGCGAGATAAGTTTTGCTTGACACGGATTTGCCGCATATCGTGCACACGTATTCGTTTTGCGATCCCACGTTACCGTGGGTCTTCATGTGCACCAGCAACACCTGTCTCCGAGAGAAACGCTTGTTACACAGCTCGCAGTGGTGCTTTCTCTGTGGTGGCACGTAGTCCGGTTGATGAAGCTTCGCGTGCAGTCGTAGACCTTGATGGTAGCGAAACGTGGCGTTACACACGTCGCATTGAAACGGTTCTTCTTGCGTGTGCGACAACAAATGCACCTGGCAATTACTCTTGTTCTGGAATTGCTCGCCGCATACCTCGCATTGGTACCTGTAATTGTGACTCTGCTCATGAGCGATTAGACTTTCCTTGTGCGAGGTCACGTAGTCGCAACTGTCGCAGCTGAAACACTCCTCGGATACGTGTTCCTTCTGATGCTCATACAGCTCCGACGTCGTCGTGAAGCTGCAGCCGCAATTCTCGCAGACCAACTGTTCATCCTGCTGCGCTTCTTCCTCCGAATGGGATTCGTGCATCTCTAAATGCAAGTTAAAATCCTGATCGGAGGTGAAACTTTCGCCGCAGAATTCGCACTGCAAAATGGTCTCGTGAGTAAGCATTTCTGTCGTTTCTACTTTCGACGAATCCGCTGTCACTAACTGTGTATGTCCCTGGACAATGACGTGCTTGGTTTCGCTGGACCCGCATTGCTGCCGATTCCGAGGCAGCATCCTGAGTTTTACAAAATATCTGGAAAGAAGAGAGACACAAACGAAAGTCAATCAGTGTTCGTTCCTCGCCGTTCTCTTTCGTTTCTTATCGTTGTCTTAATCAGGATCTTACGTGGTAAGCGAAATATTTACAGGGACGATTAACTGGATACTCAATTGTATGAAAGTTAGGTAGTCAATAAAGTGCCTCACTTGTTGATTTCAGTATTCTCTTTATTACATAGCCATCTATCCTTTACTTTCTCTTTCGATTATTTCTTATACGCTTAAACAATGCTTATTCGCGAACAAACACAATCTTCTGTGCTACTTGTACTTGCAGCTTGTTTACATGGTTTTATAGTATACAATTTGTGACTACAAAATACTGCTTATATTGGATTTAACTTCCAGGTTGCAGCCGCGACAATTTGATTCCTAATTGTCGTGGCTACAATCCGGAAATCAATCTTAGTCATCACATACACCACGAAAGCCTCAAATAAACTTATATTCTATGCTCTCTTAATATTAATATATAGATATATTGTGTTCATATTGTGTTCGTTAATAAAATGTGGTCGTCTTAACAATATTAATTATATATTAACAATCATACTAAATTTTCCTTTCATTTAAGTGTACAATCTCACTATTTCTTGCTTATGTACAGAATATTGCACATTACTATCATACAAACCATAAACTCAGCAATAAATTCTGTAACAAATTTTGAGTTTTCCTTCTCGTAATAAAAGTTTAATAAAAGATAAAATTTACCGAACTACTTTGCTACTTTCATAATTTAATTTTAAGTTAAATATACGTACATTTAATTTTAAGTTAAATATACTTACAAATAATTTTTAATTTGAAAATTAATGCCGTGTAAAATTACGTGAAAAATATTGCCCCAGAACCTGTGCAAGAAAATTAAGAACAGTCTGTTATAAAACTTTTGATGCCAGAAAAGCAACAAATCAGAATCTGTTCTATCTGACAATGTTGCCAAACTGTTGCTATAAATCTGAACCTGTTAACATGCTATGCTAGCAAGCAGAAACCGAGCAGATCCTGCTATCCGCAATTTAACGGCAGGGTCTGCTAGATTTCTGTCATTAACCTGCTGTCTGATTCCGGCAGAATATAAACTGAATGCGGACGTAGCTGATGTCAGTTTGCAGATGTTTTGATCAATAATCTGTTGCCAGTCTGCCGACATACTGTTATCATTTTGCTTACGGGGTACATATGTATTTTATATCGTTTGATATACATGTATCTATTTATCTTAGAGTTTAATCAATTAAAATTTTGATTATTTATGTCCGATATAAATAAACAATTCACATTACTTTGTCAAACTCTACGATCAAAACAATATCTTGTATAAAACATTCGGAGGAATGAACTTTTATCATTTCTCTCCTCACTTTTTGCTATAATTTAATTAATTTAACATAATATTTTATAATATATAATATACCATAATTTTATAATAAAAAATTACTATTATTCTATAAATGTTTCGTTCTTTCTAAAGAAAAGAATTACTTAACTGTAATTAATGTCGGTGGTAAAATCTTGTAATATACAAAATTATACGAATCTCTTGTATATCTATGTCTATAGCATCTAAGCAAATTAACAAATTATGTTCATGTCACAATGTAACTATAATAACCTTAAACTGTTCGTAACACTTGCATTTTACAAAAAATTGTTTCTGCTAATTAAACTTAGATATGTTAATATTTTAATCTGCATTTCTAAAGTCTAAAATTATCAGATCAATAATCTGTAATTTAAACTCGGAAAATATCAAGTTTAAGCAATTGAACATTGAAAAAAAAATGGTGCAAATATCGTTTGTGCTTTTTATAGACAATATTCATGTGCAAATTATAAAAAAATGTATTGTTAATAAAAAATGTATCAGTAATAAAAAAACTCGATGTAAAGAATAATAGTGACTAAATATTTTTTTAATTAATGCATTTTTCCACACAATTTTATTTTATTGAATGTTTCTTAAATGCAATTTATTTGTTATTCAAATAGAAAACAATTTTTTCAGTCAGGAGTTCCTTTTCGTTATTATTATAAAAAACAAATCTCACATTTACATAATAAAACAGAAGTTCAAATATATATATTGGAAAGAAACTTTATCTTTTTGTTTACATAAACAATATTTTTAATACAAGTTATCAACTGTCATACTATATACATAATTGAATAAATGTAAATATATATATATATATATATATATATATATATATATATATTATTTAGCTTGTACATAATATATATCTTGTATATTGAAAACAAAATGAAGTAAAATTGAAGATAATTTTGTTAAGTTCCTGAATACTCGCAGCGGACATGTTAAATCATGATAAAAGTGAGAAATGAATGACACGCTGAAAATTTTTGCTTGCCATTTTCAAATAAAAAAAATATTTATATAAAAACCACTTTGGATTGCTTTAGAACACAACTTTCTGTAAACTAATAATTTTCCTTTAACGGTTAATAAATATTTGCAAAAAGAATGTGAAAAGTATGTCATATGACTAGGCTTCGTATCACATTCATTTTGCAGCTGTTTATAAGAAAATTAGAAAATAATTTTTCAGAAAATTTTATAAGTTATAAGCTAAATCTGATAAGTTTTTTCATCAAGATATTTTTTTATTTGAAAATAACAAGTAAAAATTCTCAGCACGTTATTTCTCGCATCTAACAATTCCATTTCTATATCCGAAGCAAATCCAAGAACCTTAAAATATTAAATTTTTTTTCCAAATGTATTTGCTTAAAAAAAACTTATAAATTTATGTACTATTATTTATCAGATTAAATATTCTAGTAATAAGATTCGTGATTTTAGCAAAAGATATTGTCAATTTCAACTAATTGGCAATATACATAGACGCATGCATAATGCACATTTTGCAAAAATGCAGTCTAGCGTATTATATTGATATTATATTCATGGAAAAAATATATCTATAAGAAAAAGCAAGAAAGTCAGGAATTTGAAATCTACAAAACTATTAACTCTCGTCATTTCTCTGCCTTCGAATTGCATGTAACTTCTAGAACTAAATTTAGATAGATTTAAGCGTCTTCATACTTACATGTCACAGTTACGTAATGTTACATGTTCTACCCTGTTTTTCATCCTACATTAATTAAAGGCACCTGAATTCAATTAAAATTACATTGAAAATAATTATAGATTAACAATTTAATTAATATAATTAAAATTTTGTCAATGTGAAGTATAAAAATAATTATTTATCTTGAAATTATTTTAGTTTATTTTATAACGGAAAAAAAAATTTTTTTTAATTAAATTTTTAGGCACTTTTTCATCTTATTGCGCAGGTACTAACTTCTCTTATTAGAAACTGAATTACCATCAACTTTCAATTAAAAGGATAGAGAGTTTCACACTGCCTCTAGTAATATTGACGTTATTCTAAATATCTTGTATAATATACAAACGATATCACAGTGATGACAACATTTATGATTATAATACGTTATTTGTTCGCTTATTCTTATTCATGATTTTGATTTGATCGATTATTAAATATTATCCGAAACTATACGGAGTTGTGTATAATCACGTAAACGTGTTCATAAAAAAAATTAATTTACACGTTTTAATTCGTTCGCCATATTATATCGACTTATTTATTATACTGTTATAGTAACTTGAGTTAATTTTAGGCACTTAGTTATCAACACTCTATTCAATTCTCATAAAAAGTTTTACTTACAATCAAAAATATTTTAATTTTAATATCTAACAAAATATTTGTGCTTTTGAGAAATTATTTATTATTATTATTAAAATCTGTTTCGACGGGTAATTAGAAAATTTTTAATTTTGCTTTTATTTAGATTTGCTCTCTTTTTTTAAATTATATCAAATAGCTTTCACTTTAATCAATGTAAATTTTCCAATGTCATTGTTTTTGAGCATTGATATTCTGAGATCAAGACTCTTAAGTATTATTTTATCTAGAACATTCATTGTATCTTGAATTTAATCGCGCGCGGCAATAAATTTCACCGATCTGTCATCGACTCAGTGTTTCTTCATGTGATTAAGCATGATCGTTCGCGTGACAAATCCCTTTCCGCATAGCGTGCAGGTATACGGACGCTCGCCTGTATGATAACGACGATGCACGGTGAGCGTCGACGCCTGCGTGAACGATTTGCCACACATGGCACAGAGATATGGCCTCTCGCCGGTGTGAATGCGTTGATGCACCACGTAATATTTGCGATGCGTGAAGCCCTTGCCACACACGTCGCAGACCAGTGGGCGCGACCTGTGCACCGCCTTATGCGTGGTCAACGACTCGGCAGTCGTAAATTGCTTGGAGCACGAGTCGCAGGGATAACAAGGCATGGGCTTAACGGGGATTATGGGACCACTGCTATCACCACCGCCGCCGCCGACCCCGCTACCGCCGACAGCATTGAGATTACCGGCTACCACCGGGTCGACGGCGTTGGTACCCGCGACTATCCGATTGTCGTTATTCGCCGGCAATGGTCTGTGGGTTTTCGCGTGATGATTGTACAAGTTGCGCGTCTCGAAGCGCATCAAGCATCTCGGGCAAGAATAAGGTTTCTCCTGGCCAATCTCCTGGTGCATCCTCCGGTGACGTTCCAGTAGAGTGCGATATCGAAAGCTGGCCTGGCAAAGGTCGCAGGCGAATGTTTTCTCCATGTTGCCGCCGGACGACGTGGCGAGACCGGTGGAGGTCGACGCACACGTGGGTACGGGCGCGGAATGAATAACCTCGTGCATCCTTAGGTGGTTCAAAGCAACAAAGGTCCGCGAGCAGACCCCGCACGAATACCGCGGCTGATTCTCGATATGCTCGAATTCCGGACGCGCGACGTGACTCGTTCGCATGTGGTAGTTTAGCTTAAGGGCGCTTCGAAACTCCAGTCCGCACGTAGGGCACGGATAGGATTCGGTAAAGATTTGCACCTGATCGAGCAGGATCGACTGATCCGGACACATGGATTGAAAATGCGGGGAGAGCAATGTCGACGATAGCACCGACGATTGGTTCGAGAATATCGAGTTGGTCTGTAGGAGATTACAATTGACAGACATACCGACCTCCCCGATCTCGGGCGAGGGCGAGAGAATCTGACGCAGCATCCCCGACAATCCGCCAAAGGTTTCACCTCCTTCCCTGAAATTGACAAAACCCAAGGACATTGCAACGGAGAACGACCCGTGGGCACACACAGCTTTGTCTTTTGATTCTGTTCTTTGTGATCATTACAAATATATCTTGCATACAGGCGGTGATGAGAGAAAGAAAAAGAAAGAAAAACAAAGAGAGGAAGATAGAAAAAGATAGATCTTATGCTTATGTGAGTGCTGTAAGGTGGCCGGTGCAAGGTGCTTGGGCATTGCTGGCATCCCTCTCAAAACGCAGCAATTATAATGTGTTACAAGAGCGCACATGCGAATCGAGAAAGTCGTCACGATTGTCGTCAAGTCAAACAGCATTGGAAGTTTTATCATCTGTTACGTGAATATTCATCAAGCTTTCCAAATTCATAAGGCTTATATGATAATATTTAAGTACTATTGGATGAATATTATGATAAAAACTGACTTATCAATTATGATACAAAATAATAATCTTGCAGACCTGGTCTCTTATTATGTTCATTACTAATTAATAATGTTTAAATTATAATTAAAAATATGTACATAAAAATATATATGTATATATATATATATATATATATATATATATTAAATATTCCCTAACGATACAGCAGAGGGGAAAAGTAAAGATCAAGCCATAAAATCTGGCAAAAGAGTTCGAGAAAAGCAAATTTTTACTCAAAAAATCACTAATGATTTGGGATAGAACATGTTAAAACGCAAATTAAATCAGGTATAGAAAAATCTCACCTTTATAAATAATCCATTATGATAAGGCATCTTCTTCCCATTTTCATGATTTTCCACGGACGTGCATACTTGCATCTAACACATTTTAACATATCACAAATATACATTACGCGGAACAAGATAAAAACGCTAAAAACTTTAATAAGAATAGCAAAGGAGAAAATCAAACGTATTATTCAGTATTTTAGAGTAAAAAGTGACAATCTATGAAAATTTGATGCAGTAAAAACACAAAAAGTGTTTGTGTATCAATCTTTCATATGTCCTCAACTGTGCTCAAAACTGAATAGTACAATTTTCTCCACTCATAAAAACAATAAAAAAAGCCAAAATATAAAATGGCATACTCAAAATATGCCTAAAATATCATTTACGATACGTGTATCAAATATTGCAGCCAATTCAGGCGCAATAAATACTTAACAGTTTCCGCACATTTTGAATGCAAAACCGGCGCAATTATAATGCAAGCCTGGTTTATCATTCATTAAACGGAACTATCCACGTGATATTTTTTGCACTTTTGGAAGCGCGTGAAATAATACACGCAATCCAAGCAATGTGCATGACAAAATATAACTTGTGATAATATCGCGTCAACAAAATCAGATGAGAAAATTTATTCGATACCAAAATGGCATCATTTAACTTATGACAGACAACTTACATATCGGATGCAAATTTACGTATCGGCAATCTTTTGCTTATAACACAAGAGATAGTCTATAAATAGAAAAAAATATATAGAGTAAAAAAGATGATACTCGCCTTTGTGTTTATAAAGCGAAAAATCCTCTTGATTCTGCAATCTCTTAATGGGTGATTCTTTCTTTCGTTTCGCAGAAATCTTCGAATCGGAAGAAATACGATCCTTCATCTTCTTCAACATCGAGATTCTTAACAATTCTTAACCGATTTGTCTTCTCGGTTATAATAACACTATTTTACTTTATCGTCCGGCAAATTGTACCGGATACACAAAATTTATTAACAATTTCATGGAACGTATTTTTTTTACGTCGATTAAAAAATAACTCTTAAAATTAGTCGTAACAATATAGTAATAGTATCCTGGCAATATCGTAAAGCGCAGGCGTCGGAAAGCACGAAGATTATAAATCAGAAATAGTAGATAAACGTTGCATCAATTGAAATCTATCGTCTGTGATTTTTGGATCGGCCGAATATATCGGTCATGTGCGGCATTTAGTGCCATCACGTAAGCGTGGGAATATTAATATCGACAACATGTAAACATTTGGTTTTTGAGTGGATAGAGAGATCAAGCTGGTTTCTCTCAGACGTCGCTTATTGTTAAACGAGAAATTAATCCCTTTCTCCGTTATGAACATGGATAATCCAAAAAAATCTCTCTATCCATTTTCTTGCACATATATAAATAATATCTAACAAAGTCCATTTCGATTAAGATTTAAAAATTAATACCAAATATTTATGAGATATAAAAAAAGATGGAAAAAATATTGTTAGAAAATTACTATTAAACTTGTTTCATCGAAATGCACTTTATGTACATGCTACCACATGTAAAAGTACTAAGGTGTTTAGCAATTTGTATCACTCGACTCAACAATCATGTAATGCGTATCTTTTTGAACAACAAAAAATTACTAAATTGTTTTAAAAATAATGCAAATGTAACACATAACTTAGAAAAGAATATTTATATAAATCGCTAAACACCTAGGGCCAAAGATGGTTGTGGGGTGTGTTCAAACTTACCTTGTGTTTACCTGCGTCTTACATTTATAAGAATAAAAGCTCAGATGTTATTTATCCCATTTTCTACCTTACAAGTTCGACAATTCTTTCAAGAGCTGTTACGTGTACAAAAAAATTAGTATATAATTAAGGACACTTTAAAATACATTATTTTTAAATATGCATTAGATATTGATTTTTTTTAGAAATATACTGATGCCCTTAGTAACTCCTGTTTCTGTATTAAAAGTACTTTGTATAATAATTATGACTGTTAAATACATCGTTAACTTTATTCTATTTATACACATCATTGATCTCATTAAAGATTAACTAGATCTGCTCAAAATTCGAGTAGAGTTAAAAAGTTAAAAATAACGAGTAAATCAGATCGATAAACGCAATGTTTATGTGTAATTGTTCATGTTCACCACAACAAATGACACCTTTGGCCCTCAAATAATAAAGTAAGAACAGAAAACTCACCCAGTTTTAGGATCAACATCTGCTGGTTGTGACATGACCATCTCAGGCATATCAGCAATTTTCTGCTGCTGAAGTCCAGAAGGGCCTGCTTCATCACATGCCAAGGAAACATTAACAAATGTAGTAGGCTCAATAGTTCTATTGTTAGGATCTTCTTCACTTTCTTCTTTTATAGGTAGGCCTTAAATAAAATTTCATATGTTCTTTTTTTTCCATATTCAAAAATTTTGAGCTATTTACTTAGCAATTAAATATACAAGTTACAAGATCTGATAGCACAGGATATATACCTTCGTCACCATCACATTCATCATCCGAGTTTTCCTCCTCATCACTGCTCTCTTCTTCTTCTTGTTGCGTAGGTGTGTCTGTTTGATTCTGTGTAATTTGGTCATGTATCGTTTGTGTGCTTGGTCCAGCTACTGGTTGGACATTTTGTACAGAGCTACCACTGTTGTCCATAGGAACTGAGGTTATTTGTTGTTGGGCATTGCTCGACATCATCATGGGCATATTGAGACCCATGTTGTCCATCATACTTATATTCATATTGTTCTGATGTTCGGTTACTTGTTGCATCACAGCACCATCTAACCTGTTCTCGTTGCTCTGACCCGGTTTCATTCCATTCTAAAATTTAACAGAAAGCAAAAGACATGAGATTTGTATTTATCATAAATTAAAACATTGAAATTATTGAAAAGAATTTCAATAATAAATTAAACTAAATACTGAATATTATCGATACTTCTTAATTAAAACGAATCTTTTTAATTATATCTATATCTAATTACCATATACCATGTAAATTTTATAAAATTAAGTTAATCAACTACTAGACAATGTATGGGAAAAAGCTTTTGATGTATAAAATTATAAAGTATTAAAAAAAAACTTACAAGAGTACGATGCAAAATATTACGATCACTACTTTACTATCACCAAGGTAAACATAGACAAAAGAAGAGTCAGACAAATGATGGTCTACAGGATATATATAGGGTGTGTTACATTTAATGCTCCTAACACTGTTATGCTCATTTCCACCAATGTAGATTA
This sequence comes from Crematogaster levior, assembly GCA_901521435.1. Taxonomy (NCBI): domain Eukaryota; kingdom Metazoa; phylum Arthropoda; class Insecta; order Hymenoptera; family Formicidae; genus Crematogaster; species Crematogaster levior. The sequence continues at coordinate 28,094 of CABEGB010000083.1, read as the reverse complement.
ACTCTAATCTCGGTTTAACTTACGCTTTATCTTTTTCTAATTTTTAAAACTAGAAAAAGATAAAGCATAAGTTAAACCAAGATTAGAGTTAATCTACATTGGTGGAAATGGACATTAGAATTTCATTCTTGTTTAGTAAATACAGAAGGATACATTATGAGCGGCAAATAAAAATTACCTTTAATTGATAAAAATATTTTTCCAAAACTACATAGGACTACATAGGGTGTTAAAAAAATTGTTTCAAGTTCGTCGAGAAAAGAAACTAGACAACAAATGAGTTACATGAAACACTAATTACCGGATTGAGAACGTTGTAACCCTGTTTGTCTTCCATGTTCACTTCGCCTAGCCACTGCAGCAATTGTTTCTCGGCATTCGCCGTCGTATGCCAAAATTGATAACATAACTCTACTTTATACACACAGTCGTCGCATATCTTCTTAGGTAATCTGTCTTCCTTGTCTACCTATAATTATAAAAAAAACAAGATTTACGAGGATGTTTTTAAAACATCACAATTCATACATTGTACTGCAGTATTTTAAAATTATTTCCTTCTTCCAATGTGTTAAAAATTATTTTTTTTATTAATACCATATATAATCATCAAATACAAACGTCTATTAAATGCAATATATAACGATGGATATTTCAATAAAATCGTTGCGCAAGATTTGCCTCGCCAGAGTAACAAACGAAAGACGCCATTAAAACTACGCGAACGAGAGAAGCTAATGGCCAATTCACGCGTGGCATTTGCGAGCTCGAGTATCCTCGGCGATAAAGAACCGTACTTCGGTACAAAAGACCTCCGCCTGAATCGTTCGACGACGAGAACGTCGACGTTCCCGCGACGAGCAACAAAAATTCTCAAACAAATATGAAAGATTATCGATCCGCGGGATCGGAGCCGATGTTACGCGTTTCGCGAACGTAGACAATGTCGGCGACAAGATGTCGATAACATCGGGATTAATTGATTTCGCGGTGCGCGGAATGAAAGGTGCTTCCCGTCGGCCACATTCGCTCGCGAGACAAAAATAAACGACATCGACGACGTTGGTGGGCGATCGAAGCAGAGAATATTCTCATCGGACGGTAGCCGTGCGAGGTAAAAAGCGCGGCAAAGTCCATCGAGCAATTAATGTGATGAAAGCGCCAGGATCGAGACGGCGTGTCGCGCGACGCGTAGCAGCGAAATGTGCCACCTCGGCATATCACGGGGCAATTCTCATGTACAGAGCGATTCAGAATACGTCCGAGGGGCGACGAGAGGCCGGGGATCTCGGTTCGACGCGAAGTCGGATCCGCGAGCCGTTCACGAAGATGATTCGCAAGATGGCGGATCGCCATAGCTGGTGGGCCGAATGGCGTAGTTAGCTTCTTACCTTGACCGGCAAACAGGCGGTGATCTTGAGACAAATCTGCCGCACGTCTCCCTCACCCTCGAAAATCGGCACGGAGACGCGGTCCTTCACGAGACATAGCCGGCACAAGTCCAGGTAGTCGAGGGAGGACATTTTACCGTGTAAACCGCCAGCTTTTCGAGACGCAAAGCCGCGCCCGTTGAATGCGTTACTCCGTTCGCTGCGAAACCCGCACACAGAGGCCCCGCGTCGTTCGCTACGCGTCGCTTCCTAACTGCGCCTCGGCCGCGTCCGGCGCGCCTCGGCTCGCGTCGGCACGACTCGGCAATCTCCGTGGCGACCCGACGACCACGTTCACGTATCGATCGGCTTTGACCAAAACCAACCGCCTTCACACACGACAGCGTCCCGAACGACGCGAGGGTTCTCACTCCTTGAAATGTATCGTAAATCGATGCGGGACGACGGTCCGGATTTTCCTCTCGAAATCGAACTCCCAACCCCCGAGATTCGGGGTTGTCGCCTCCCTTTTTTCTCCTCTTTTTTTTTCCTTTCCTTCAGTCATCGAAATCGAAACGGGACGGGTTCGCGAGATTTCGAGCCATCCCGAAATCCGGAATTCAAGCGACACGTACGAAATTGAATTACGGAATTATATTTTCATAATTTGTGTACGCACGATTGCATAGTGACAGGGGTTTCCGCAAGAGGGATTTCGCAATTCTACTTTTGAACTCACGACGCCGAGTGATTGATCGAGCAGGTGACTGAGAAAGGTCGGCCGGGTGCATGTTATGAAGTTTTCATGCTCAATTACTCCCACTTTAGTTAGACGTTCAACGACGCATGATCAAACCGTGTAACCGTCTATCAGCAAACAACAAAGAGACTGAAGAATATGTTGATATATATTCATTCATACACTGCTCTTTGTCTCTGTGCACGACGCATAAATTATGCATCCACGAGTGTATGTATGCACATATACATATAAACACACACACACACATATATATATATATATACATAAAAATATACATAAAATGATAAAATAATAAATTGTTATTAATGTTCATACGCGCGCGTACACGCACACGCACGCACCACGCACGCACGCACGCACGCGCGGACGCGCACACACACACACACACACACACACACCGCACGCAGCTGACAGACGGACACACACAGACACACACGTAATATATTAAAAAGATAAGTATAATAATAAGATATATATATATATATATATGTATGTATATAATAAGTTGTTATTAATTAAAAATAAAAATTGTTATTAATGTTCATATATATAATTCTAAAGTATGAAACAAAATAACAATTTTATTAAAGTTTTGCATGAGGCGTAGATACATACATCGAGTAGCTCTGCTCGCACGAGAGTCGTCAGGAGTGAGGAAATTGACTTGGGAAACACATATTTCCCGTTTTATATCTGTGTGGAATCCTTTAATTTATCAAAGCAAAGGATATTGCTAATCTTGTTCCAGATGCTGCGTTATGTACGCCGCGACGAAAAAATAAAAAATCGCTTTCGGCGGCTTTTTTTAAATAGCTACATATCATGGCGCGCGCGCGTGTGTGTGTGTGTGTGTACACATATATATGCTTCGAACTTATTTCTAAGCCTTCATAATGTTAACAATTTTTTACGAAAACAATCACTCGTCGTTAATACGAGATCTTGTCTGTATCTTAACACAAACGCAGTTCTATTTGTGTTCAGGAAGATCAAAAAACAAAATGCAATAAATAAATTTAAAAAGCAAAAAGTATAGCTTTAACATTCTTTGTCGAAAGAAATTTTTACCAACATTTTACTTTTCTTCTGAAAATTGAAATTTACGTTACAGCACTGTACGAAATAAGAGTAAAACAGTTCATAAAAAGAGGAAGGAACGTGATGTCATGTCCCTTTGTAACGTTGCGATTTAAGGTGCTTTCATAAGAAACTGATTATTGTATCAGAATTGAATTGCAATCGATTTTTTTCCAGCACAATTTACAGAGTATTGAATATGTATATCAGATAGTGTTGAATATGTATTTAGAGAAGTTTTATCGTCGATAAACTATTCAGCGTTCGATTGTGATACGAAAGTTTTATCACCCGATCATGATTCGATGTGAAAGCAGCTTTACTCTGACGTCACAAAAGATACCAATGACCTCTCGTGTCCTTCCATACGCTGCATTAGCTGATGTATTTTACAATGATACTTGAAGAAAAATTTGCTCTCCGTTAGAGAAAAATATTCTTTTATTATTTATTATTGGCTAAAATATTTATTGGTTTTACTTCTTATGAATCGTTATGTTTTATTTAATAATATAATAATATAATAATAAATTTAAAAATCTCTATTATATCGCGCTCATTTGCTGCGACATAATTTAATGACATAATTTAAAAAAATAAAGTTTTCCAGAAAATTTCTTTGAATGTTTTGAATCAAAATTAAAATTTTGTAATGTAATTTTTAAATTTTTGTGTAATAACTAATTGTAGAAGAATAAAAGCATTAAACCATATATAATATTAGCTTATTGTAATCATTGAACTTTTATCTTTCTTTTGTAACTAACTAAAAAAATAATTTTTTAGTTATGTCGTTATAGTATATATTTTTTATATTTGTTATATAAAATTTATATATATGTATACATGGTGTGTGTGTTTGTATTATATGTATTATATAATATATGTGTACATTTATATACGTGTATATGTGGGTTTGTACATATATAATAAATATGCTTCTTTAAATATCTATTAAGCAAAATTGAAAATTATAAATTCAGAATATTTTATTAATTTTATTATATATATTATAGTATTATATACAATATATATTTTTTTTATTTATCTATTACCTAAAAATTTTTTAATTTATTTAAATTTTTCACTCACACATATTTAAAAATTTTGACTTTTATTCTTAATATCTAATATATATCTAATCTAATATATATACATATATATATATATATATATATATATATATATTCTGAATTTATAATTTTCATATTTGTTTAATAGATGATTAGAGAATCATTTATTATACACACGTATACATACATACAACATACATGTACGTATACAAATAAATTTTCATTATTGTATCTAGAACTAACTTACACACACATACACGTAAATTATTATTATATTTCTGTATAACTCGGTTAATATTCTTTCTTAAATCTCTGTGGATGGCATCTGTAAATATGCTGAAAAATTCGTCATTGTTGTTTGTGTGTGATAGATACATTTGTTGCTTGTATATGGGAGAAGAAAATACTGCAGCAGAGTAGATAAAAAAAACTGCTTTATTGTGGCAGAGCACATGTATCATTATATACCAGCATATAATAGGAAGTCCATAATAATTTACAAATTACGATCTCCACTTAAATGTCGTTACACATGGCGGTGTGTGCAGGCAGGGGATTTGAGAACCGATTCCGATCATTCCCTCGTGTCTTACTTTGAATCATTTTCACCCACTTCTTTTGTTCGTGCCATCCTTCAAAACTTTTGAACATCAATTATTAATCTCGATCATGAGTGACTTTCCAAAGGCCCTTGTAAGGGTACGCTATGTATAATACATGAAAACAAGAGATATGTAATTCGTCTTTCCTACGGTTTTTTTTTTTCATCAAAATCGTTAGTCATAGTTAGTCAAGGAGCATTGTGCAAATCTTGTTCTGCGTCTTACAACATTGCTATTAATATCGCGAACAATAATTTCCATACATTGAAGACACTGAAAGTCAGTTGCTTTCCATCAAAAGAGTTTTATTCGACTCTTTCCCGTCTCTTTCTAACAACGAAATTGTACACTCCGGCCCTCGGAAGTGTTTCTTTGAAAAAAAAAATAATCGATTGATCATCCTGTTGAATAAGCCGTTCAAACTTTTATTAGAACGCAGTCCATCTGTGTATAATAAAAATCATTTTAAATTTCATTTGTTATCGGATGCAGCCAATAAAGTCGCCGTAAGTGGAACAATAGAAGGGTGATTTTTTTTTCTTTTACGAAATTTTGAAGATACAATATCCGAATGCCGCGTACTTATTTTACAAATCTCTTACTCTTTTTTTTTACTTTCCGCGACTTGAGAACCGCGCGAGCTAGTAAATCGATTAAACCACGACGAAATCGCATCACTTCGATGCTTGTAGTTAATTAATTAATCGATTAATTAGTTTGTCAAATTCGTAACTATGCACTTACGCTTTACGCTATAACAATAATAGCAAAATTGTGTGAATTTTTAAATGATTTTTTTTTGTTTTTTTTTGTTTTTCGTTTTATTCCACATCCCCTCCGGTTACTTCGTAATGTAAATTTACAGCTATTACAAGTATTATTGTTTATATTTGTGTAAGGTAACATTAATAGCAGACTCTGCCCCTCGTGCTCGTGTGTTACCTACTTAAAAATACAAAGTTAAAAATACACGAGGTTTAAATCTTTCTTCAAATTCGCGAATGTGTTCTCTCCGTCCAGTGTTCCAGGCGTGCACATTGCGTAGGCGCGCGCGCGTGTGTGTGTGTGTGTGTGTCTGTGTGTCTGTGTGTGCAAAACACGATGGATTTGCGTTTGGCACTTGCCTGTACTGTTGTTCCTCTCATGGATTTTCCGGAGATCCGACTTAAAAGAACGCGTCAAAGGTCCGAATGAAGCGCGAAAGATCGCAAATGTCATCAATGAAACCTACACCTAATTTATTACGTCTCACGAGAGTAATAAATTATCTCGAGTACGTTCCAGATGGAACGATTATCCGCAGCGTGCTTATCGTGCCTACTCTAGTACTCTTTTTTTTCATTTTTTTTTCTTTTTTTACTCTTATCAGCGCTTTGCATGAGGCGTTCTTTTAACTTCAGACGTCCTAGAATTTGGAAGGCCGCTGATGTATCGTTTCGAAAAAATTTGTTTCAAACCAATTTCTAAGCTAAAGACTGTAGTCTACTTAATAGAACCGGTCGAATAAGCGTCAAGGTCCAAGTTAAACATTCTTGCACTTATCGAGAAACGACGTGGGGGTCTCTTGTGCCGCTATCGCGTTTTTCGCGTGCAAATTGGTCTTGCCAGGATTACGCGAGGCAGCGATACACATCGTACCCTTGAAATCGGAAACATTGGTCATGCGAAAGACGCGCAGTGTGCAAGAAGTTCCTCAGACGTCGTCTTATTACGTTCTAGTTAACTAGACTAAAGCCTGGAAAAAATGATATCTTATATCATCAACTCGTCGGGATATTAACTAAGCTAGCGTTGGTCGTAAAATCGTTGATAGTTTTAGCAGATATACACACCTCGCGCCGATATCGATGGGGGATTCGTTTAGGTAGCTGAACGACAAAACACATCAAGTAGGAAAGACTTGGAAGTGAACATAATCCTACTGCGATCTCAACGAAGCGTATGTCTCACTCGATACCGTACAATTTTTCCTCGTACGTGAAGAAGTGTATGCTTCGATCTACTTCGACATCGTTCCACGCCACCATTCGATTCTTCTCACGGATGTACATCGGGACGATGATGAAAATGCAGCTTTTACTTTTCTAAGAATTACTCTATAGATGGAATCGGGCAATCCTGGCGAAACACTCGATAATTATAAATTCCGGGTGGATCATCGTTTAAATGGTGTGCTGAAGATTGTCAAATTAGATGCGAAGCAAAGCGTCTCAAGACTTAGACAGAAATAGTTTATATATTACAATATTTTATGTGTATATATATATATATATATATATATATATATATATATATATATATATATATACGTATATATATATGTATAATATACAATTAATAAAAATTCTTTCGTGACGAAACACGCGCCACGCTCTTTCACAATTTACAATTATTATCAATAGAAACCTCATATTCAGTTTTTATGGCCATTTATATTATAATAATGCGTGAAATTATATTCTGACTTCATCCTTATAGTACGACGTGTTAATCAAGACTAATCTCTTCGCAAAAATAGGGAAGTTGCATGTAGATGCACTATCCTGTAAGTTCGTGACCTATTCGCCATGTTATACTCTGTATTATTATTAATTGTTCGTCGACGTTTAAGAGAGATATATTACAACAAAAGAGTTCTTTTACTTAAAACAAAATCGGTTAATGTTTAAATATATATTTTATTATCATTTTCATACTTTTTTTTATCAAAATAATACAAGTAACGGCAATTTAAACGTACGTCAGGAAATTATGGCACTGCGGTATAATTACAGTGACGTTTGTGGATCTTTGTATTTTTTTTTCTTTCGACGTTGCATTCACAATACATTTCTGCATTTTAATTTAGATCGATGTGAACACATTCCATTCAATGTTTGTCGTTTCGTGAAATGTTCAGATGGATAATCGAATAGGAAGTATTCTTAGTAGTAAAATCATATTTTTTAGACGTCAAACTTTCAGCAAGAGTATATCTCGAGAGAAATAACTTGGTGGATTATCAAGAGATGCTAGATCAATCGCGTGATTATGGAATAATACAAATGAAATCACATGCGTAGTTTCTATCCTTAAATTAAGTTATATTCTGCATCCTGACGATAACAGTTTTTTTTTACATCGCCTACTTAATAATTCGAGATCGAAAGCAAACGAGAAATCGTCTTTTTTTCAGCTAATTCTATAGCCTCGATATTATAAGCTCAATTATTTCTTTTTATAGAATGTTACAATAAATACAAAATATTATATGAAAGTGTATATAATCTTTGTATTATCTTAAGACACTATGACCGTTCATCTGAGAATTAAAAAAATTGTATATCCGATTATTCAAAATTTTATTTACGTTACGTGAAGACTCTCTAGCAAAGTTCAATAATGAACTAGTACTAGATAATGAACTACGGAGTTTAAGAACAAATGAGTAACGTCGATCGTCAAACAGTAAAATACTTGTCTTCTTTTATCTATTCTTCTTATATCATAAAAATCTCGTACGATCTACGCGATTGCGTTACTTTTTTTTCTGTTACTACCTATAATATATTACAGATTTAATTCGCCGTAATTAATGGTAATGAACGGGAGTAAATTCTAGCAGTTCTTATCATCTTTTTTTTTCGTAGAGTAAGATATTTATAAGTGAAATGGCGTAACTGATAAACGGTCGACAAGTACGGCTGTTTCGTCATAATCACGTTTGCTCTCATAAAGAAAAATGTTTTTTTCTTCCTTTAAAGTTTTACCTTAAGTTTCAAAACAAGCGTCTAACACGTATATGCGTACATTACTTAGAAATTGTGAAACTTACACGGACAAGATCGCGCGCCTCGCAGTCTTTCGTTAATCTGAAATGGTCGTATGTACATTATAAATTACACTTGGTCACGATGAACATCAGTATCCTCAAATTGTTGACATGTGATTTAAAAGTATTTGAAAAATCCTGATTGTATAATATATATCGTAAGGAAAACGCGTCGCATGAATGTTACGATTTTAAATAACAAGACATTTCCACGAAAGAACTGCCGTACCGGTCGGCGTTTTTCCTGTGTACCATCCGATCGAATAAAGAAACGTCTTCTACGTATGGCTACTCGCACACGTGCAATCCAATATACGTCTTAAAAATATCCGAGTAGATTCTACTTCTCGATAAAAGGCAAGAGAATTGTTCCGCTCGTGTTCATCCTATAATATGATAACGCATCTACCAGGAATACGTACTTGTCTCGTTTTTCGATGGATTGACTCTTCGTAGATAGACTATAAACGATCAAATTCAGGGAAACGAATTCGCGTAAATTTTTTTGTCTTCCTCCACGCGCACACTTGTCTCTTTCTCCGCAATCGTGTCGGCCGTTTGTGTATTTCAGGAGACCTACGACAACCTACTGAACTCTACAAATCTATGCGGCCGTAGCCACCTCGACAATTTCGATCTGCACTTAAATAATAATAGATGGAAAGTTGAAATTTTGGGAGATATATTTATATATATATTTATATATCACGTACTCGCAAACTCGCTTGATAATAATCGTGACGTATCTTACAAGTATGTATCATACACATTATATATCTTTGTAAGATCGGAACGCCTCGTGTGTCGTATACCTAAAGTCGTAGTTTCCTTTCTTTTCATACTTTATATTATATTATATTATATACAAATTGTAAAATGTCTTCTTAATGAAAAAGTCATGTCGGTCTGTGTGTATATCTTTCTTTGGTGTGTATTTATATTTCCTTAATATTTTTCTCTCTCTCCCAACGAGAACGTGAATGTAAGGTGTATACATGGCACTCACATTTTCTTTTTTTGTTCATGTATTCTTACATTCTTGCACACAGACGACATTCTCACGCACTTCACATTCGCTCGCACGCTCGTTCATTCACATCCTTTCGCGTTCGCTCCCACACGAACGTTTTTCACGAACGTCCTTCGCTAGTATCCCTCGGTTGCAGAATACATAATTATCCCCGCACAGCCTTTTGTACATATCTTTTCAAGGTCAGTTCGCCGCGTAATCATATCTGCGACGTGATTCCACAGTTCTATTGTATCTTAAGGAAGTGACTAAATATAAGAATATCAGAAAGCGCGAGCGCAAGGATTATACTGCTCAATATTCCAAGCTATAGTAAATTTCTAAAATGACTATATATAAGATATATACATACACACACACATAGTATATGTATATAAATACACATATGTGTATATATATAATACATATGTATATGTATATAAATATATATATATGTATTATGTATACGTGTATACATATATACTTGAGATTCATAGAATGCAAAAATTCAAATTTTTATTGAGAAAAGATTAATTTCGAATTGGCGAATTGTAAATATAAAAATTGTAAATATAAGTGATAAAATAAGCAAATATAAAGACATGCGAGAATCTGTAGTAATGTTTAGGACACGACACGTTATTCCAGTAAATACCCTTACACATGTAATATTCTCACTCGAGGAAAATATAATTTTGGCCACAAAGAATAACTCATTTTTATTTACGGACTAAAAGTAAATCTACGTCGCTACACTTATCACACGATTATAGAATCTCATCGCACGTTGCACTTAATGATGCCGGCGAACGACACAGCCATTTATCTAGAGCGCTAGAACGGAAAGCTTCGTCTCAGCATCTTGAGCGCCAATTCTCACTTTTTCTTATTCGAATTCACAATCCTCACTCGACGGTGGCATATCAGAAATCCATTCAATGCACATTGAGCATCCTAATACTCTCGATTACACGAACTGAATTAAACTCGGACGATAGCGGCGTGTTGTGAATGGAAGAATTATTATATATACCGCGCGGATTTGCGCATCGTAAAACGACAAAACGTTTCGTTGAGGAGAAGCATCCGGCGCCGTCGTTACCTCGATGTCATAATCCCGATTGAACAGTTCCAGCGATCCAATTTCTAACCGATTCCAATCTCTTGACTATCTATACGAAATCTTACACACGCTCGACAAGAGTAGAATGTAAGAGAAAGAAAGAGAAGAGAAAGAGAGAGAGAGAGAACGAGCAAGCGAGCGAGAAAAAGAGAACTCGTGGCGGTGATGATAGCGTCTCGACGACGATTGAAATTCGTTGAAGTCGCCGGGCAGAAGCACACGCTCCCCTCAGACGGACACCCGCCGCGACTGCTCGTAGTAGTCATACTGCTGCTGCTCCAGGAGTATCACACTCCTCGCGGCGGAGCAACGTCAGATGCTGGCGCGATGCTGATATAACGGCGGTAACGGCAGCAACGGAGTGAGCGGCGGTCGCGAATCGCTGTCCCGCCCGCTCGACGTCGACGATAGCTGTTGCATCGGCAGCAAGTGCGAGATCTTGCCTGGTGAGCGGCGCACCGTGAAACGCGGTCTCCGCCGTTTCCTCTGGAAGCCACTGCAACGGCAGCTGCACACCGACGCCTCGTCGTCCAACGACATCGCGTTGCCGTGATTGCCGATCTGGCCGGACAATATCGAGCCGTTGGCCGTTATCACGTCACCCTCGAGTCGCACCGCACCTTGGGCCGCCTGGAAGGATGCAAAAATGCTCAATTAGTGTTCTTATAAAGAGCGCGTGGATACTCGCGAAGAGTTGTACGAAGAGTCTTATACAGGATGTCCCAGAATCACAGGCCAATATTGATAGGGTAGGTAGGGGATGGGGTGGAGATAGGAATGAGATAGGACACCTCTGTCCGATCATGCACCCCCGCGGAGATACAGAGGGTGGAAGTTGTACGAATCCGCGGCATGCTATGACAAGCCGCTTATCGATGAGGCGAGCGTGTGAGTAGCAGTGTTGTCTCCACTAGCCTCACCGACAAGCGGCTTGTCATAGCGCGCCGCGGATTCGTACAACTTCCACCCTCTGTATCTCCGCGAGGGTGCATGATCGGACAGAGGTGTCCTATCTCATTCCCATCTCCATCCCATCCCTTACCTACCCTATCAGTATTGACCTATGATTCTGGGACATCCTGTATATTGGGTCCTTGAATTAATTCTCGCTGTTTTTTGCAACAAAAACTAATGTCAAAAGAACGATACATTATATTTTATTCAAAGTATTGTTCTTCGAAAGCTACAAGCTTTTCCCACTTTTCGGGTAACGCATGGATTCCACGGTAGAAAAATTCAGGTTCTTTTGAGGCGTCATTTGTCAATCACATCAAAATCGTTGTCTTTAAATTGTATAAACCAATCTCTGCAAGTTGTTTCAGATAGAGCATGCTCCCCGTAAGCCTCCACTAGCAAACGATGACTTTCAGCAGCAGATTTCTTGAGATGAAAGCAGAAAAGTAATGCTTCCTGCAAATGCTCTTTTTTTGTATGAAACCGGACATCTTCAATGCAATAAAAAATTGTGTTCTTTGTACTCCGATCTAATATTACACACTGATTATTGTGCCTATTAATAGTACTTTCATATACGGTTATTTTGGGTCGTATTGAAGTAACGCAACTATGACCTTTATTATTAGTCAACAGCGAGAATTCATTAAAGCACCTAATATATGAAGACGTCGAAAAGACATATTAAAGATGCATTTGAGATGTCACAATATCCTCTGGGTATTACAGATCGTAAAAATTCCATGAAGAAAGAAATAACATTTAAGCAGATAAAATATTCTATTAAAACATAATTAATGGATAAACGAATGTATCTTGGAGATGAGAGTAATTCGTACCTGTAACGCTTCGGCTTCGTCTCGTCTTTCATCCTCTGTGTTCATAGTCACAAATCTCAAAACCAGTAAATTAAGCGAGGCCGCCACATCGTACTCTGCAACGTTCTTCTTTTAAAACCATGAACTGTTATGTGAAAAGAAAGATCTATGCTAATTAAAATAATAATTAACAAATATATATATATATATATATATATAGCTTATATTAATATTATTCTTTATAAGTTCTTTAGTCGTTTCGAATTAAGACGGATGGCCTTTGTGAATGTTAGCGATATCTTCTTCATTATATTCCATACAATTTTAAAACTGAGATTTTACGTCAAAATTTTTTTATTCCAAAAAGGAGGAAGATATATAAAATATATATAACGAAATATATATAACGAAAGAGAAACAATTATAAAAATTATTGTACAATTCATGAACATAAAGCATTTTTTTATAATCATAGTAATGAAGCTTTTTTATCTATGTGTCTCTCAAACAGAAAATCATTTTATTTCATGTGTCTTCCAAACAGCTAATCTTTTTATCAGGATTTTAATTGATTTTATTAAATCCAAGGAGACTGCGTCTCTAATAGCTTAATGAACATCTAATCTAAATCGCAATATGAAAATTTGTAGATAAAAGAATTTTAAAAAATTCCAATAAACTAATAAAAAATTATTAGTTAAAAAATCTAGAGACTGAAAGTAATGTTGCTAGATGGATCGGGGTTTTTTGCGCATGTGCATTGAATCCAGTGAAGTATTCGATCGGGTAAAAAAGAGTGGGTCCTCGTTTAATTATTCCAAAAAAGCATTTAATTTAAAATATTTAAATATTTAATTATCCTTATTTTAAATCAATAGATTATCGTGTGATAATCTTGCGTCTTTCATACGCCGAATACTTCCCATCATTCTAGTTTCCTTTCATTTAATCGTTGTTTATGATGTGACCAATCGCTGCGCCGCGTACAAACGAAAATCCCGGTAGGTAGCGATATCGTGATAATTTCCATTACGTCAAGTCAGGTTGGTATTCGCGTGGTCTTGTGATCGAACAGCTGAAGGTGGCAAGGAGAACGAAGAGAAGGACCGAACGCTGGGATTTCTGAGTGAGATTATTTCGTGAATCGAACGTGAAATCTCGACGGTAATCATGGTGGACCGTGCGAATATCAAGCAGATGATACCGGCGTTGCCGGACGAGAAAATCGGTAATTACGTTCGCCTCGCAAAGGAGATTCGCCCGTTTGACAGGGCCCCTCCCAAGCGATGCAATCTGTTTTTTTATTCCTCGTCCAACAATTGTATCGTGCTCATTGCAAGTGCTGGGTTGCAACATTTATTTTATCGTCTCTCGTGTCTCCTGTTTGACATTTAGACACTGACTTTTGTAATTTTGCAGACATGCTGGCAGCTACGAGTGTGCTTCAGCAACAGGCCGCCGATATTAGGAATCAACGAATTAATTGGCAATCTTATTTCCAGTAAGTAATCGTGTATAAATGTCAGAAAGTTAGATTGTGCCTGAGAAATCTAATCTCTGAAATTTTCGAGAGAGAGATGTATCCTTGGTTGCAACCTGATGACACTTAAACATGATAAGGAAACTGCATACAGGATTCTCTGTGTAAGAAATGTTTTAGCGTTTGACATTTTCAGGTCACAAATGATATCGAAAGAGGACTATGATTTTATAGCAGCCTTTGACTCCTGCGATGCTAAAACAAGGGAGAATGAGCTGAAGGATAATCCACATCAGGCAGCGAAAACGTTTCTTAATTTGCTCAGTCACGTTTCAAAAGATCAAACAATTCAATATATTCTCACAATGATTGATGATATGCTACAGGTACAACTGTACTTTTTCTCTTATTTAGTAGATTAAACAAAAGTATTTTTTTTTTATCAATACTTTTAATGGAAGATATTTTATCTATTAATGGAAGTTGATGTTATAGGAGGATCGTAGTCGCGTGGAAATCTTCCGCGAACACTCCACGCGGAAGCGAGAATCTGTCTGGGGGCCATTCCTCAATTTATTGAACAGGCAAGACGGCTTCATAATGAATATGACGTCGCGTATTATAGCCAAGTTGGCTTGCTGGAGCCATGATCTCATGGAAAAAACTGATCTTCAGTTTTATTTAACATGGCTCAAGGATCAGCTGAAACTTAGCGTAAGTTTGACAGATTATTGCATGCACGTTGAGCAAGTCAGGAAGTTAAAATAGCTATCGATATAATAAGATGAATCGCTTATTTTATTTTTATTTTAGAGTGTACTAGTAGTTTATAATAATCACTTTAATCAAATACTTTCTATATTCATAATACTTTTCTAATATCATATTTATATCTATTTTTTAAATAGTATTAGAAACTCTCAGCATGTTTAAAACTATACTAATATAGGTTTTCGGACTTATATTTTTCATATATAAGTTTTCTGTGTACATACGTCTAGCATTCTTTTTAGTTTAATTTTTTACTTTGTACATTAAAGAAATCGTTTATCTCACAGTCAAATAGTCTATATGTTTTAAGGTAACATCTTTAATGTAACATCTCTTTATGTAGCTACTACTGTTTTGTCTTTTAATATGAAAACTTTTCTTTAACTTTTCTGCTTGCTGCATGCAATGTGTATTTAACAATTAAGCTAGCTTGGTACGATTTCTTTAGAAATAATCATAATAATCTTGTATTTAATATTTAATGAAAAGGATATGGTACTTTTTTTTCAAAGAATTTTAATATTTTTTTGCTATACTATAATATAAACCCTTTATACCTTATATAATTTATAATTGATATGTTATATATCATTTACAATATTACTATTTTATACAATTAGTTAAATAACACATAGTATAGTATATTTTATACATTAATTAAATAACTTATACTTATAATACACTAATCTAATGGGTTGTGGCAAAAGTCTGTGTGGCATTTATAAATTATTTTATAATTTTTTATAAATTATAAAATTTATGTAGCAAAAGTCTGTGTGGAAAATCAATAAAAATTAAAAATATTAAGCATAACTAACCAAGTAAAACCGATAAATCATATTGTGACTGACAACTAGATATTTTGCTTCCGCGCTCAAGCTTCAGAAAACCTTAAATTACAATAGAATTTGTAATAGATAAAAAAGAAATGAGATGGGGTTTTAGTTTGATGCCCTTCAGGATCATACAGACTTGCATGCGGGACTAGAACAAGATACTGCTGTGGAACAGGCCAAGGAGGCTAATGAACTGCACGAATTGCTCAACCCGGTTGGTTTTGTAATGACTAATCACAGTACGAGTAGTATTACTTATTACTCTAAACAAATTATGAAATACCATTTTTTTAATTACATTCTGCCAACAAGCGAGCCACTAATTCCTCGGAACATTTAACGGTACCTCGCAGAAGTATCACAAGTTTCTTTCAAAAACAATTGATTGACAAAATTTTTCAGATATGCATGACTTGCTTTACAAAACCTATTTTATGTGAATGTTATGTTTATACATACAAATTCCTTAAAACTTTAAGTTGCAACTTGCAAATTTATAAAATGTATTTTTTCTCAATAAATCTTTTCCTCTTTTTTAAATATTGAATTATTTTACTTTTGCATGTAGCAATATTTATTAAATGCTTGTTTTAAACTGAAGGAAAAATTCATTTTTTTTGTTTCCTTCTTATCTTCTAAGAAAAAACTTATAGAGAAAAGTTATAGAAAACTTATAATTTAATTATTTTTAATTCTACTTAGAACAATGAGTACATTCAGTCAGTGGCGCGATGTCTGCAAATGATGCTTCGTATAGACGAATATCGCTTTGCATTCGTGTCCGTTGATGGAATTTCGACTCTCCTCAGTGTTCTGTCTGGCAGAGTAAACTTCCAAGTGCAATATCAGCTTATTTTCTGTCTGTGGGTACTTACTTTCAATCCTCTTTTGGCGGAAAAAATGAATAAGTGAGTAACGTATTCCCTGTTTGACATTTTACACACACACAAAATTTTATATATACACATATATTCAATTTAATCGTAATGTTATCTAATTATGTATTAATTATATCACAGATTCAATGTCATACCTATTCTTGCCGATATACTCAGCGACTCAGTCAAAGAAAAAGTAACACGTATTATACTTGCAGTGTTCAGAGTAAGTTAAAATTTATGGAATAAATTATTATAGATTATTATAGAATAATAGAATTATTATTATAGAATAAAAAAATAGTTATATAAGATTATTTCATGGTTGGCATCTTTTTGTGTTAATAGAATTTGATTGAGAAAGTAGAAGACGGACAAGTTGCCAAGGAACATTGTATCGCTATGGTGCAATGCAAGGTATTGAAGCAACTTTCGATATTATGCCAACGAAAATTCGATGACGAGGACATCACTGATGATATCGAGTTTCTCAATGATAAACTGCAAGCATCCGTGCAGGATTTAAGTTCATTTGACGAATATTCGACGGAAGTGAAGTCTGGTCGTTTAGAATGGTCTCCCGTTCACAAATCGGGCAAATTCTGGCGTGAGAACGCTAGTCGTCTTAACGAAAAGAATTATGAACTCTTGCGGATTCTGGTTCATCTGTTAGAGACTAGCAAAGATCCGCTTGTTCTGAGCGTGGCCAGTTTCGACATTGGCGAATACGTGCGCCATTACCCGCGTGGCAAACAGTATGTCGATTTTGATACACACACACACACACTATATATATATATATATATATATATATATATATATATATATATCAAAAACTCTATATTAAATATTCGATTTAATGCTAAAACTACTGTAATTTATTAACCGTTACTTTAGCATAATTGAACAACTTGGTGGAAAACAGCGAGTGATGCAGCTTCTGGGGCATGAGGATCCTAATGTCAGATATGAGGCTCTCCTTGCAGTACAAAAACTCATGGTACATAATTGGTAAGTTACAGAATTATAAAAAGTTTTTTCCTCATTTTTGTTTGTTTGACAATATTGTTATTTATATATTATTAAAAATTAATAACAATTGATAAATTATGAAAACATTTTACATATTTTCGTATATTCTGTATATATATTTATCTTTTGTTTAATGTTTATATGTAAAAATTTACAAGTACTTCTCAATTTGTTTACTTCCTAGGGAATATCTTGGAAAGCAATTAGAGAAAGAACAGACAGGAGCATCTGGAGCACCTACTAACAAGCCAGGAACACAAGTGCCAGCGAAAGCTTGAACGTTTATGCAACTTACAAATATTCTGGTTTCAAGAGTTTCGAAAGTATTATATAGTTTGCGTGATATAATATCATTCGCTTGTGGTAAAGCATATAAACATAACTCAAGATATTTACATTCCCTTCCATTATGTACCATTGTAAAAACAGGAGATATAACAAGTCAAACTCGTTTCTCTTTTGTGCAAATTACTTTTGTAACATAAATTGTTAATCGAATTGTGTATATACAGATGTTTTACATCGCGAATATAAGATAGATATATAAACGCCGGTGTAATAAACTTCATTAATGTAATAGCTTAGATTTATGAATAGAATTTAGTCTGTGGAATGTTAAAAAAAGAAAATAAAATTTTATTCTGTTGAGAAAAACTGTATACACATGCGATATATACACGATATATACATGCACATTACACAAACATATTCTCACGATTAGTTAAACTCGTCTAAATTTCAATTTAATGTTTATATTACAGGACGCTAGTTGTATTAGAAGAAATTTAAAGATATATGGTATCTCGATTTCGTCTACCGTATCTTCTTCGCCACACAAACGACACCTTTTATCATCATCATCATCATGTCTACTATTTGCTATTACTTCCGGTCCGAGTAATGAACCACACTTTATACACGCTAAAGCCTGTAAATAAATAATTATTTTAATAGATATAATTAAATCTCAAAATTTAAATACATAATCAAATCTCTTGGATAATGTTTACTAGTAATAATGTGGATAATGTTAACTAGTTTGTATTGACATATTAGAGAAAATATCTTGTTGCAGTTACCGTTATTTTATCGGAGCAATGAAAGAGACGGTCTTGAAGAAGATATGAACAACCGTGAGAGATCAAAGCGTCTCGTTCCATTTCTCCGAAACGAATGCCACCGCCGCGTCGACGACCTTTAATGGGTTGTCTCGTTAGCATATCAATCGGTCCTGTACTTCTCACCTAAAATTTAGATACACGTTTAGCTTATTCTCATTTTCATTGAAGAAAATGGAGTTATCTCAATTATCAAACTATTTAAAAATATATAGAAAACAACAAAACTCGGAAACAAAAACTCGCCAAATGAGAATGCAATCAATCAACGAGTATATGAGAAAGGATGGATTAAAAAATAAAAATGAAAATTCCCGTTAGATGCTAATATGGAAGTTCGCATAAGTTAACTACCTGCCACTTATCAGAGACCATATGTCGCAATCTCTGATAATGCACAACGCCAAAGAAGATGCTGGCAGTCATCTCGCATCCATAAATGCCCGAATACATTCTCTCATTTCCATAATAATTATAACCACCGAGTTCTAATAATTTCCCAAAGTAGTCTACGGCCAAATTCTCTTCGTCAAATCTAAAAGGTGTGGCGTCGTGAACTAATCCATGTATAGCCGCTGATTTTCCGGCCATCACTTCGTACATCATAGCTGTAATGATGGAAAACAATCGCTTTATTGCACAACTGTTGACATTAAAATTACATCTGCATTTCTTAGTAATTTCTTATGAGAAAACTAAGTTTTAATAATTTTTTTTAATAATTATCTAATTCAAATACATATACTAAGGACAGATCTAATTGAAAGGTATTAGTTCATATTATGTTATATTCCAATAAAATAAATTCTCCGACTTACCTATTGTCATACGACTTGGGAAACCGTGTGGATTGAATATAATATCGGGAACCATCCCGGTCTCTGTGAACGGTAAATCCTCAACAGGATACAGACGTGAGAGGATTCCTTTTTGTCCCGCTCTTGATGCAAATTTATCTCCAACGGTAGGTTTCCTCTGAAAATTTGATACATGTAACCAAAATTTGAATTTTATTTAAAATTTACATAAAATTTACACGTAAGTTAAAAAAAAATATATATATATATATAATAATTGTACTCACAGGAATACGGAATGTAATGCACGCCCTTCGGGGATCGTTATTTAATGTACCACACAATTTTACATTGTCAACATAAGCGTTTTCCGTGCTTTTATAACTTCCAACGACATACTGAGCACTATCAGCATCGTAATAGCTGTCAAATACGTAAACCATGAGATTTTAGAATGAAGAAATCACAATCTAACGATATTAGAGCTACAAGAACTACTTACGAATAATATGCGTCTCCTTCTTTAATAACAATACCTATCATAGGCAAACCGTCAACATCTATTGTTTTCGCGAGGTCAGGTTTCTCTGGATCGCGAGAGAAATAACTCTTTTTATCAGTCAAATCAACAAACTCGGATTTATAAATCGATCCATATCCAAAGCCACGTTCGAACGATGCCTTATTGATTACCATTGCATCTTCCATATCATATCCCTATATATCAAATTGTCGATAGAGAAAACAAATTATAAAACAAATCATAAAGGTAAGATTATTGATATTAGAAGCAAAGTATTAAATAACAAAATGATAGCTCACTGTATATGAAATAACAGCAATTATCGCATTGGTACCCATCGCAAAATCGTCCATATTAATATTATCGTAATGTACTGGCCTAAAGAGTGGTGCGGCAGGGGTTTGTAGGCGGTATAGTTTTGTTTGTGACTGCAGTTGCCAATTATGGCACGGTGTACCCATTGTTTGTTTACCCATCTGCAAGATTATTAAAAAATTGATATATTTCAATCAGCATCATACGCATTTACAGTCTGCAAGATTCAGATGCAAGTCGAGTAGAATAGTTTTAATTCGAGGCTCCATGTATATCATTATTCATATATGCAAGTGGCATTCGTACTCGTAGATGGAAGTAAAACATGCTAATTATTTTATATAATATAGATTTACCTGACATTGATACATGTTTCTTGGACTTTGGTTACAATCTGGTAGCGGAATAAGATTGGCTAAATTGCTGAAGATTGTGGTTTGGCTTACCTCTTGATGAGTTGTCAACTAGTAAAAAAGTAAAATTGTCAAATTATATAAAAACTTTAAAAGATAATACACGCAAAAAAAATAATATAAATATATATATTTACTCCTTCGTATGCTTCTTCAGGGATCACACAGATTTCCATGTAAATTTGTTCAAACGTCCCTATATATTCAATCTTCTGCGTAGCTAAATTTATCACCGGTCTCATCATTCTAGCTGCGTTAGTAAATAAGAATAATCCCGGATATTGAGCTGGAACATCTTTCTTTGGCACCAGCGCAATCTCCAATGTTGACGGTATCTAAAGATAAAATATATTGAATATCATAAATCATACCATGTTATAAGTCAAACCAAAAAAGGTATTGTATTTACAACTCACTTCTTTACCCGCTATCTTAAGCAATCTCAGCTTGTATACTACTTTATTAATAATTTTGTCCTGTATCAAGCCGATCAATTTTCCATCTAACATTACATTGTACGAATTTTTCCAATCATCAGCGATAGATAATGGAATCATTCCAAGATCTACCAATACTGCAGGTATCGCAGCTTGTAATTTTGGATCTGGATGTTTTGTGACGACACAATTCATTGTCAAATGATTGAGTAACCCGCATGGAGCACCGTCCGGTGTATGAATCGGACAAATAAACCCTATAAATTATCATAATTATTTACAGATTAATTATTATAAAAAATCCTTATAAATCTGTAATACAATAGATTATAAATTACTGTTCATAATTAGTTATTTTCTAAAATCTTTGTATATCTATCGTTGTAAAAATTATTTTTAATTACCCCAAGCATCAGGCAACAATTGACGAGCTTCAGTAGTCCTCATTCCTTGAAAAAATGCACCTCTGTGTATCGCACGAAAATGACTCATATAACGCATTCTATTGATATTTTCTACAACAATCGTAAGACCAGTGTTTTGCATAAGACCCATGCTAGTCGATGACCTTATACTTCCGGTGGATAAGAAATACTCCATTTGTGAGTCAATGTTGCTTCGAAATTTAGTGATGTTCAACATTTCCTCTAAATAAATACATTTCAAGAAAGTTAGTCAACTATCTATGTATCCAATTTGATTTTTTCACAAAACCAACATTAACAAATAAAATACTTACGCATATTTAAAGTGTATCTATTACCAGCACTTTTGGCACGTTTGAGAATATGAAATTTAAGTCCTACCAACCACGAACATAATTTTTCTTTGAGAACTTGCAGATACAAATGTCCGCCTAACAAACACTCCTGCATCATCACAGAATCCGCACCCTCAACGGCGCATTTGTTATTCGCGAGAGCGAACAGTTTTTTAGCCATAAATATAAGTAAATGAAACTTATCGATAGGTTCGTCAAGATGAATAGCGACACAATTTCTATATGATAAAAGTAATAAAATTGTAAATAAAGAAATAAGTAAAATTGATACGAGAATTACAATGTAACATAAGTCAGGAAAATTAATAAAACTCAAACTTACTTGATGATGTAATCACAAACATCTATGTCAGTCGCGTCTTCAGGCAATTCAGAGAATTTTACTTTAAACACCTTTCCTATATACGCTTTACATTGTTCATGCCAATGTAGACCTTCTTCATGTACTGCACGTAACATATTCATGAGATGACTATCATAATAAAGATCATTTTCACATCCAGCGATTAATGCTTTATAAATATATACATCAGTTACATCTACCAAACATTTTAACATCAGTATTAATGGTACGTAGTACGTAGTATTCTTGTAAAGAAATGCAAACTTTGCAGAACCATCGGTTACATAGTGCAGTGTATTATTCTGTAAAAGATATTCAATTATGATAATGTATGACATGTGCAAGAATGACAAGAAAAATGATACGTGCAAAATTTTTCTATTAAAGTACGTACAATGCTAGTGTTGTCGTCCCGGACACTTCTCAAAAGAATACCAAACTCGCTAAATTCTTCTCCACGACTTTTCCAAGTTGGCCTCTTGATAGCAATGGGATAGTTTCGTCTTGTCATTATTAACATACGTACGAGTCGCTCTAAGCCTTTAATTATAAAGTATCCACCCCATTCTTGTTCATGTTCACCGTGAGCAACTAATTCTTCAGGGCTCATTTTGTTCAAATGGCATCGATTAGACTACAAAATATCATGTATCTTCGTAAAAGAAATTGAGATTCAAAGCAAGTAAAAATTTTCATTCAGAATGCAACTGTCAGTAAATATGAGTCAGTAAGTACGATTCAACAATTGAAATCATATCTGCACTTTACCTTGACCATGATCGGAACTTCTCCCAAATCCTTCTCAAGAGCTTCTTGCTGTTTACCATTGACAGACCACCCGAGTCTCACTATTATTTTACCTTTGTAAGTGGTACCTCTCTGTCGACATTCTGTCGGATATATTTTATATGTTTTCACACCAATTGTGCTAGAAGGAACAGTGGGTTTATAGATGTGTACATCATCCAACCAAATGACTACCTTGTCATCATTGGGAAGAGTTAAATACACTGGTGTACTGTCCTTTAAACCTTGAAAAAGCCCTTCTTCCAACATGTAATTAAAGGAATCAATATGAGGTGTACCTAGAGATTGCAATAGCTAAAAAAAATGGTAAAATTATTTAAAATTATCTTATTAAAACATTTTTCCTATAATATACATTGAATTTTACAGCTTTTCTAATATTACACATTGCTTCTCTCAATATACTGATATGAGCTTACAGACAAGTCTACATAAAAATAATAAAAATGTAAAAATTTACATTAATATTCATATTTTCAGAAAAAAAATCTTATTTAGCTTCTCAGATTTAAAAATTCTTATTCTGCTGTAACATAATGTTAATTAATGTTAATCCTTTACAATAATAACGCATTTTATTAATTTTTTGATATACTTAGTATAAAACAATCTTCTTTATTTAATTATTTAATAAATATAAAGATTTATAAAAATATGTAATTTTATATAATCATGTTATTTTATATTGGCTTTATCGTCTACAAATTTTATATATATTAATCTAACCTTGTTCTGTTTGTCGGGTGGTTTACCAAAATTCGGTGACGTGTTCGTCAATTTAGGCTCGAGCAACATATTTGAATAAATTTATTACAAACTGCAGACCACGATTGCTTCCACAAATATATTGCTTTCAGTTACAAACGTCAGTTGTGACTCGAAATTTCATCTGTTTCTAGTACGCACAACAAACTACCATGTGCCTGCAGTAACGGGCCGGGTTTTTTCACGCATGCGCGGTCGAAATGATCATTACCAAAGGTTGCGTTCAAATTCCCCAACCGGGTGTACTATAATACTAGAAGTACTATAGCATACGTGACATGTACATACTATAACAAATTCTAGTGTTATAGTTACCCGGGTAGGGAATCTGAAGGTTTGTTCGCGTCGCTTGTCCCAACATGCTCCTACTCGCTCCAATACGCTCCAAACTATAGTATTACGTTACGTATACTATAGATTGGAGCGTATTGGAGTGAGTAGGAGCATATTGGGGTATTGCGACGCGAACAAACCCTGAATCACAGATATCTATACTATATACATATAGTATAGATATCTGTGATCTGAATGCAATCAAGGATGTATCTTTCTGCAGTAAAGAGTTAGATCTGGACGCAAAAATCTTGGCGGGCTGAAAGAGCAATGAAAAGATTAGTGCACTCATCCTTCGAATTTTGCAAAGCATTTGTTCTATAAATTTTTTTTTTTACATTGAATAATCCCCAAAATGTATTTTACGTATGTGTGTGTGACATATTTTTCTTTAAATTACAAAAACTTTGTAAAATAATGTAAGGGGATCAGGGGTTCCTCATTTCATCTGTACTACCTCATTGATGCTATGTTCGCTGCGCATGCGTGAAAAAATCCGGCCCGTCTCTCAACCACAGATATCTATACTATACACTAGATCGCTAACTCTCATTAATTTTGTACATAAAATTGGTGCGCGAAAACTATGTACTATGGTGGTCACGCATGCGCGACGTTGGTAAAAAAGTAATATGGTAGATATCTGGTGACAACAGCTGTGTGTGTGTAGGTTTGTTCGCGTCGCTTGTCCCAACATGCTCCTACTCGCTCCAATACGCTCCAAACTATAGTATTACGTTACGTATACTATAGATTGGAGCGTATTGGAGTGAGTAGGAGCATATTGGGGTATTGCGACGCGAACAAACCCTGTGTGAAAATTATACTGGTGTAATAACCTATATTGTACATAACGTTAACCAATCAAAACATGGAATTTGTCTAACGTTACGCATGCGCGAAAATTTAGTACATACATTCTGTGGCCATGTGTTTGACGCAAGTTAACGATCTAGTACAGTGCTCGGCGTTAGTTGCACATTTCGGCTTGATTCTTGAGTCGACGCCTACCGCTCTCCCACTACCGCGCGACCGCTAGCGGCCGAGCCGCCGACTCAGGAGCGTCCGTGTAACAAATAGGCTGACGATGAGCGGGCACCTTTCAGAAAATAAAATTTTCTTTGTTGTAGAAATAATATTTATTCTCACTGATTATAATTAAATATCAGTGAGAATAAATATTATTTCTACAACAAAGAAAATTTTATTTTCTGAAAGGTGCCCGCTCATCGTCAGCCTATTTGTTACACGGACGCTCCTGAGTCGGCGGCTCGGCCGCTAGCGGTCGCGCGGTAGTGGGAGAGCGCTCAAGAATCGGGCCGAAATGTGCAACTAACGCCGAGCACTGATCTAGTATATAGTATAAATATCTGTGCTCTCAACACTGTGTGCCTGACATGCGATTGTTAAGGCCTCTTCAGACAGAACGCGACGGGTGATATCCAATGAAAGCTCTACATTACGATGTGACGTAGTGAAACGCAGAACTCTCATTGGATATCGTTCATCACGTGTGCGAGGGCCATAAAACGAATCTATGAGTACTAGACTAAGAAGGGCACTGAGGGTATCGATTATGTAATTTTCCCCCAGACCAGAATCGTGAAAAGTAAAAATTTTACTGAACTAGAATAAAAATGATGATACGTGATTGTAGATTTGTTCATTTTGCTTGCACTTTTTGCACTTAAAAATCTCAAAATATATATCTATATAGTCAATATTTTTTCAAAAAAATAAATATAATTTTCAGGATGTTATCGACTTTATAATATACTGATTGTAATAAAGTATTTATCCTTATTTAAATGAAAGGATCAAATAAAAAGAGCAAACATGTAAAAATAAAAGAAAATATAAAAATTTACATATCACGACTTAAGATCTTTTTATAAACATTTCTTATATCTACCGACTATATATACAAATAGTGTCAAAATGGTATAAAAATTCAAAATTTTGCCTAAGTATTTTTTCACGCACATTAGTGAACTGTCTACTTGTATGCCTCCTGATGAAAGTAAAGAGCATGATTTTTATTCAAGGATTACTTATTCTCAAATTTAATGCAGCTAATTAAAGAAATTAAAACAATTTTTAAATTATGAATCAGGCCTCTCATGATTTTCACACAATAAAGAAATATTAAAATATATTTCCCAAGATTACGAGAAATCTAGAAGCTAAATATTTTAATTATTTCTATATTTTTATATTTAGCTTTTTCTATATTTTTCTTAAAAACCTAAACTGAACGTAAATATAAAATAATATTTCCTAAAATCAGTTTCGCAAATCGATCAACTTCCTCCGATATATTCTTAGTTTCGTTATGATATGTTTCTTCGAGCATTAAATCTATAACTGTGGAACAAGAAGTCACTATCTCGCACCAAATCCGTTTATAAGTTTGAAATTCTGTATCTATATCAATTATTGTGTGAAATTTTTTACTAACGTCTTTTAAATACTCTACTCGCTCTTTATGCAGTTTCAACTGAATATCTCTGCATTGTTCAAAACCTGCTAAATATTTATACGCTGCAGAAATTTCAAGTATTATCTTTGCGTAAGTTTCAATGTCATTGTCTATAGTAAAATATTTCTTTGCTGCATCAAAATGCGTCAAAATTTTTGAAAAGACAGATTTGGCATCAGTGAGATTTAATACACGAGTATGTGCGATATGAGTCACACATTTCGCTTTTTCTTTTACGTCCAAAAATATTAACAAGTTCGTTGATTCTTCTTGAGAGTACATTTCTAATTTCGAGTTATCTGCATCATATTTTTTTATCTTCACTGTGCGAAAATTTTTTCAACCAAAACCGTAAAAGAAAAACTCCATAGGTGCCCCAAGATCTATCGCTAATACCACGAGCATAATCATATCTATCAGACAAGTAAATAAATCGCAATTTTGCTACTTCATTCTGTTGATTTATCGTTTTCAAGGTTTCTTCAAAAAATCTATACATCACATAATCTGCAGTGGCAAGATGATTTCTAGCTTCAACGAAACGATTATGTACTAGAAAGTATTTTGATATATCAAGTAAAGTTAAAACCCAATTGATACAGTCTTCTTGAAATTGTCTTTCTTCAGATATCATTTGTGATAATTGCTCTTTTAATAAGTTATACATGTATGTTACAAATTCATGCTTATTTTCTGGCTGTATCAAATATTGAGTTGCCATATCTCGTAAAGTTATAAAATGTAGATCCTCTAAAATAGTTTTAGTGTTTATAAACTCATTTTCTTTAATGCCAATAATAGTTGGTATATGAATAGGCTCAGGGTAATTAACCTTCTTTGTATAAGTCAAATACAGTTCCATTGCCAAGTTCAAAAATGTATAAATATGATCATTTTTCTCTAATTTAACTAAAATTGAATTTATGTTGATAAGAGCACCTATAGATGTCAATATAATTTTACGGTCTAACTCTTTACCTTGTACTAGTTGTAAACAAGTTTTAAAAAATGTTAAAGCAGCATATACATCTTCAGAATTAACATGTAATAGACCTAAGTTATAATAAGCTACCGCTAAAACTACAATGTCATCAAATTTTACATTCGTTTGAGTATCGATAATATAAAATAATGTATCCATCCTGCTTTGTAACCTTTTAATCACATTGTCCTTAGAAATTATGTCGTTTTCACTTGAGTCTTTCACTTTAAACGACAATTGTACAACTTCCAAAAATTCTTCACTAATATCCATACTTTCAACGCTTTCGGGTGATTTATCTTCTGTATAAAAAAAATAAAATAAAAGTTTCCATTAAAAGATTATTACGATCTGTTTTGAATAAATTATGTGATATTATTGTACTTACCGAGTTGGAAAGATTG